>QTSX02006747.1:0-46360 GCA_014839935.2 Entomophthora muscae | reverse complement strand
GAGCCATTCACCTGATTTAGAGTGAAACCCCTTTTGAGGAGAGAAAGGGAACTGAAAAAGTTTGTACTCAAAATGCAATTCCATCAAAGGCAAAAATTGACCATGCTTGAATAGTGAGATTCAAAACACTCATCCCCAACAAGGATGACACACCCTGTACTTACATCAAGGAGGCCTTGAAAGTCTCATCTGACCTTCCCAATCACCCTTTTGGATCTGCATCATTTGTGATAAAGAAGACTGGGTCCCTCAGGAGCTGTTTACTAGATAATGGGCACTGAACAAAGAATCACCATTAAGAATTGATACACTCTCTCACTTATTGTTGATTTTTTTGACGCCTTGGGTGGGGCAACTACTCAAGAATTCAGCCTAACTTCTGAATAGAACCAAATTTGTATCAAGGATAATAAAAATCACCAAGATAACCTTCCAAACCAAGTATGGCTCACCTAAGTGTAGCATGTACAAGAATGCGGAATAAAAAACACACTTTCAACCTTTGCCACCTTCACTGAATGAAGTTTTGCACCTCATATTGACAAGCACACACCAGTGTATTTGGAAATACCATTGTCTATAGTACCTGTTTGAAACAACACCACCAAGGACTTAGAAGCGGAAGTATTTGCAACTCTAGCACAACATAAACTCCTTTTAAAGCTAAGCTCCAAATGTCAATTTTACTGCAAACAGCTCCCCTTTATTGGGCACATGGTGTCAAAGGAGAGCATCCAAACCAGTTTTTAGAAGACAAAGTAATATACAGATATTGTCGCCTAAAGAAAGAGGGGTATTCTTTGTTTCTTCCTTGGAATGGTAAGCCTATGTTTGCTGTTTCATTTTAGACTGTGGTGTTCTTACCACATCATTATCTGCTATCACAGATGCCAAGTCAAAGTTAAAACCTAAAGCTTACCATCAAGAACTCTGTTTGTGTCATTTGAAAGAATAATTGACATCTGTCCCCATACTAAAATACCCAAAAAGAGATGGCAGCTACCAGATGGAGACTGACACCTCAGATGCATCTATTATGGAGGTGTAATTTGCATAAAGCCAGACACAGGCAATTATCTACCTGTGGTTTATGATTTGTGTAAGCTTACAGATAGCAAGTGATGCTACCCAATTCATGACAAGGAGTTGCTAACTATTGAAATTGTCTAGTTGATTGGAGTTGTTACATTAGACAGCAGGAAGAATTCACTGCCCTGACCAACCATAAGTCCCTTATATATTTCAAAACATAAGCCGATTTGTCCAGAAGTCAAGCCCAATAAATGGTGTTCCTAGAGCAATTTAAGATGAAAATTCAATATAAACCTGGACCAGAACTGATAATGGCTGACACTCTCTTGCGCCTATATGTGAGGGCTTCCAGAAGCAAAAATGGTCCAGACCCAGACTGGCCCCTCTTGGTACTTCAAACTAAAGACAAAGGTTTTCCTCCAGGCACCACAGTTATTACCAGAGATACAGTTTTCAAGAACAAATAATTGTGTACAGACATTTACAAAACACTGCATTATAAAATGAGTGTGAAGTAACTATTCCATACATTTCCACGCACCAAAGAGTTGGCACTATCTTGTGCTACCATCAAGACCTAGGCCATACAAAGAGCTAAAAACTCTACAAGTTCTTGAAGCACAAGACCTGGTGGCCAACTCTTTGTAAGGACATACATGAGGTCCTTGAGTAATAAAAAGTATGTGAAATTTTTTTCAAAAATCAACACCCCCAAAGTCAGTATTAAACCATTCTTCACAACTGCCCTTTAAAGTTTGGGCTCTTGACATTTGTTGTGTTTGGCTCCTGGGGACAAAATCCAGGAGGAGACAGCAGGAAACCTTTATAACAAAAGATTTGAGGTTCAAAGCTAGACAAAACATGTGTGCTATGCAAGAAGAACACATCAAAGCCTACACCTCCCAAGTCTGTCCTACCCATCAAAGCCATGGAACCCTTTGAACAGTGGGCCCTCAACATTGTTGGACCCCTCCCCAAGGATAGGCTAGGCAAGAGGCACATCATTACAGCCATCAAATATTTTGCCTATTGGCCAGTAGCGTGGGCAACTACTACCACACCACCACCACTATCACCCGCTTTATTGGTAAAGTGATTGTGGCCCGCTTTGGGTGACCCAAACGTCTTATCGAAGATGGTGGGCCCAAAATTGTGGGGCATGTCATGAAGGGGTACTGCGCTAAAAATGCCCTCTAAAGAATAGTCACAACTCTCTACCATCCCCAAGCCAATGGACGTGTGGAGTGTCTAAATGGTTCACTGGTCCAAATAATTGCCAAGCTCTCACAGGAGCACCCTAACACTGCGCAGACTGAACGCCTGCCCACTGATCTACCTATCTTACAAGCAAGGATCAACAGGGGCACCAGGTTCAGCCCCAGAACCTTGGCCTTTGGAACACCTGACAGCTTGACGGGGGTGGGACAAGGGGAATTACGGTCCACAGTTCCCAGGAAGCCCTCCTTGTTGCTTACTCCCTCCCTGAGCCAGTGGCATGCCAAAGCCTGAGACATTGAACACAAGTGAATTGAGGGGGGTAAAAAACACCTTGAGGCCAGATACACCATAGTTGACCCTGTCTATGCCCTCAACCCTAATTTGGCCAAATCACAACCCAATCACCAGGGCCCTTCAAGATAGCTGCAGTCTATGATAACCACACCTAACAGCTTGAAGACGCCCAAGAAAACACCAAAAAGCTTTACCACAATTGCTTGCGCCCCTTCTGTGCCATCCCCACACAAAGGTTGTTTGTGCAGACCTTCCCAGATCTATCACAGACTCCAATCCTGGTGTCTGACAACAAACAGGGGGCAAGGGGGTGTTGCAACCAAGTTTCCACCCTGCCTGCCAATGTATCTTACAATAAACAGGGGGCTCTTGGTGAGACACCTCTTGACGTGTCTAAAGTCATGAACCAATTTGATGGCAATATCAAACTACGGGCACTTTCTCCTGATTAGGAGAGCTGCCAATTTGACCTGCTGATCCCGCACAAGTTATTCTTTGGCTCCAAACCCTACATGGAACATGCCACCCCCTTGTGGCCTGGTGGCTTTCCCATTTGGTATATCAATCACAGTATTCCATAATAAACAATATCTTATTCTTATTATTCCTGTCCTTTCTATTAGACTGTTGTTGTGATTGTACAACAGTCACTGTTGAGTATTTAGCCAAATAAATACTCCAAAATATAAAGTTATTCTGTTTTTGCTGTTTATTTCATGTAGATAGGGTTGACTGGAATTCTTCAGATGAAGATTCCTGGAAACTTGGTATCTATATTTAGTAAAAGAATAGATTATGGGTGGTTAGCCAGGTGAGGCTAGCTAGTAAAATTGAGGCAAGATTGGCCAAAGCAATCATGGGGGCTAGGTGTCTCAAAAACAATTTATTTAACTGGGAAGGTTAATTAATAAATTCATGGAAATGTAATTAATTAGGATTTATTTATATTGTTTAATTGCCTTGACTGTGTAAAGAAGTTTGGTTAAGGTTAACCATAGGTAAACCCCCAGAATTTGGGTTAAAAGCGCCGTTTTTGGAAATTTATTAGATTAGAGCGCCACCTATCAATTTGTAAAGTGCTGAAGGCTGTGGCGCGCCTGGGTGTTTCTGGGTGGTGCAGTGGCACCTGGTTTGAGGTTTGAAGCGTTTTAATGGGTTTTTGAAGCGCAAAAAAACCCATTAAATGAAAAAGATAAATAAATAAAGGCAATGATTTCTAAGGATTTAGGTTTGATAAGCTGGTTCCTGGTTGGAACATTGATAGCTGAGTTTTGGAATGTGTGTATTCCACAGGGTTTTAGCGTCAGGAGCTGAGGAAGCTCCATGCCAAATTGATACACTGGGATGAATGGTGTCAGGTGACTATTTCTCATTATAGGTCAATTCTCATAGGCTGAGAATTACAGGAGATCTTTTAGGGAAAGATCTACAGTTGGATGACTCAAATGTCATAGATCCTGTGATGAATCATAGGTTGATTCAGGAATTGGAGGGGTTTTCAGCCAAATATGCCCCAAATGGTATATAAGCAAAAACAGCTAAATTTTAATAAAGATATATTGTCAATTTTGACGCTTTCCCCTCAATTACTTTTCAGTTGTTATGTATTCTTTGTTATCATTTGAAAGAGCTAAATTTGGAGTACTTCACGTTGAAACTGCTGTTGCCAGGAAAGAAGTTCCTAAAAGTTTGCTGGAGGAATCTTGGGAAAGTCTGGAGGTCACCAAGACTGTGCCTGAGGAGGCTTTGGTGGAAGTAAAAGATGTGTTTGAAGAATTAAATCCAATTACTTTGTAAAAGAAGGGACCCCACTCAAGGAAACCAAATCTATGTGTGGGATTCTTGGAACCTGTTGGTTGGATTTGACAAAAATTTACAACAAGTGAAAGCAATGGCCAATTGTGAAATTGAGGCTTTAAGAGCAAGGGAGGAAAAGAGTGTTGAGATCATGGCTTGTTGGCGGGATGACAATAAAGTGTTGTCTCATAAAATTGCCTCCCTAGAGGCAAAGCTCCTTGAAGCTTTGTCACAATAAGGTAACAGTAATAAGAGTCAAGGGAAAGATAATAATAAGTTGGACTGATTGGACCTGGATCTGTCAAAGTTATCTTCCCTAATTTAAATACTGGATCCTCATTGGTTAAGTTGCAACATATATATCAGGAACTATGCCATGGACTAGAAGTACTATCCAGAAACACATACATAAAAACATAATTAGTCTATAGCCATTAAGAAAGAGCTGATATATTGTGCTGTCAAGCATATTATTCTGGGAAGTATATGGAGCAAAAGGGGGAATTACAAATAGAATGATACTTTATTTGATATAGGATAAAGTTATTATATAATATTATGACAAGCCATGTATTTTACATGTACATCATGCTAGTCATGAGACTTTTTCAGGTAATGTTCTATTTAGGATTCAAAATTTCTGATCCTCATAAATCATGAGGGTGTGGTAATTGCGCCACTAACTATTTTTGTAGTTGAGTTATTTCTCAGGGAAACAATTCCCAAAGAGTGAGTAATAATAAATTTTACAATAATAACAATATTCAAAAAGTAAGGACTACAGAACAGTGGAACTGTGGACCAACAGAACAATATTAAAAGACACTAAGATAAAATACTTCTAAAGGGTTCTTTATTCTAAAGCTTAATAAAGATTGCCCACAACTCCTTATTAAGCCTTTTCTTTTACCCAATGGAGAATTTCCCCATAATTTCTTACCCTAATACTGAGCTGTTTATAAGGAGATGGTGGCTTTTTATCCATAGCCAATCAACTGATGTAGATTGACTAAATATAAAAAAGACTTTAAGCTTTATTCAAGAGGGAAAGAGCTTATCTGAGGAGAGTTTACAGTGTTATTCCATGAGCTATACCAGCCATAGAAAGAAGATTTCCATGTAGAGACTATAGTTGTAAAGTTATTCCCCTCTTTGGCCTTGAATAGTACAATATTATCCCACTGCACTAAGAAAACCTCCCAAATCCCCACTAAACCCCAAATTTGCTGGAGGATTTAGTGCACACAATTGATGAGAGATTTTTTTATGGTGTAACCCTCTCAGAATGTATCCACCAGTTCCCAGATTTTGTGTCTGAACTGTTAAAAATCTCTGATAAATTTAACTACTTGTTGGCCTGGGTTTGTCCCCATTTAAAACAAGTGCACTCAAACCAATCAGAATGTGTCACTTCAAGATCAACAAATTCAAATCTCATTGGGATTAATGGGGCCCTGAAGTATCCCATAGGCGCTGATCAATCAGGAGTTGGGCCAGAAATTGATGAGAAACCCTCCAATCTTTCTAAATTGCTCTTGCAAAATTTCTCTCCTGGCCAATTAATCCTTCACCTGGGTCAGGTGACCACCCAAACCCAAATACAGATCCTGTCCTTTAAAACAAGCCAGGAGAATTTTGATCCCCTGATTACTCATTATTTACTCAATAAAAGTTTGGTAAAAATTTTCAAATAGTTTTAAATTTGAAGGCCCATTTTTGAGCCTTTTACCTTGAAATTATTAGTAAAAAATTCATTTCCCCTTACCTTTGCCTTCTTCTGGTTGTCTGTTGCCTTTGCAGAGCCCTAGAATGCAATGTTAGTATTAACGTTAAGACTTTCACATTGAACTTTTGAAAACCTAGTTCAAAACCAAAAATTAGTATTAAATTACTATAATTTCTTGCTTTAAGTTTGTAAATTTTAAATCTTTTCTTGACTTTGAACCCAAATTTCATTTCTTTAACACAAAAGCCTTTCCCTGGTGCTCTGCTGGGTTTTTAAGGCTTCTGGGATCTTTCTATCTACTAAAGACTACTAAAAGCACCCTTGGCTCTCATATTTCCTTTGAATAAGATACTTTCAGTCCCCCAAGTCTCATAAACTTGCTGGCAATTTTATAAATGTTGCTCCCAGTGCTCAAGTTTGTGATGTTTACCTTGGCTCCAATTCTACTCATGATCTGGTCTTCTTTATTGGACCTCTGGAGACAGTTATTTTCCTCTGCCCACTATGTGGAGGATAATTCCATCTGCCTCCTGTATCTGCTTGAGGACCTTCCTGGCAGGACTCAAGATCTCTTTGTTACTGGTGAGAATTTTATGAAAAACCTCACTTGTGATGATCTCAACCTGTTCCTTCCTGACCCAAACCTCATAGATCCCCATAGGATGGATACTCACAAGCCTGTTCTCCCTGTGGAAGAGCCCCATCCTGTTCCACAGGTTCTTCCTGTGCTTCTGGAGCACACTCCCAAGCGCACACCTTGGTTACTTGGTGGCATGGTGCTGATGGGATTAAACTCCTACTTTTCCCAACTTTCACCTGTGTCCTCTCTCTGGACACGTGTATGAGCGGCCATACCAGTATTACACTGGATGGTATACTGGTGGGGTTTCCTCCTAGTATGGGAGCCAAACCTAGTTAGTTTAGCCCTCTCTCACACAATAGTGTATATGAAGATCCCAGAATGTTTATTGGTAAGCTGATGAAAGATTTTACACACCTTTGATTGTAGTATAGTTCCCTTCTCATAGAGTTTTTATGCCTGAATTATGACACTCTAGCCCAGGACATACCTGGGTGATCTCTGAGTAGTAGCAGGTGCACCAAAGTTCTGGGTTATTTTTTAAGTATATTTTCATTAATACTGCCAGGAAGTCAGGCATGGGTAGAGTCATAGGATGAAAAAGGCAGAGGAACTACCAGGGCAGTAGGAAGAGCCCACCATAATATAGGTCTTAACTTGATAACATAAGATAGGGATTGCCCAAACAAGGAACAGGAACCAGAATTTAGCACCATCAAGTCCAACAAGTCTGTGAGAGTAATGTAGAGTACCTCAAACAGCTGGGTGGACATAGTGTTGAAGGCTATGATAGGTTTTAATAGGTGGTTGGGTTTTAGGTTCAGAGGTAGAGTCATTGGTGCAAGGTAAGCAGGTAGATAGTTATATTTGTCACAGAACAATCTGGGCGGTTTTATGTATCACTTTTCTTCACAACCAAAGGTTTTGGTAGCTCTAGTTATCACTAAAGGGTTAGCAATAAGTATTTTCTCCATGTTATACTTGGAGTAGGCAGGGTTCAGAGGGTACTTGTTAAAATGTAAAGGTTCAAAGGGTGATCCAGGAGGACAGTATAGCACAGGCAGAGGGGCTGTGGATTAGTCACTAGGAGGGACAGGCGTCTTGGTGTCTGAGAGGATGGAGTGGAAATGAAAAATTACTAGAACTATAAAGAGTAAAATTTTCTTGAACTAAAAGTTCATTGATCTTTATTATCAGAATGACATTACCATCATTATCATACTACCAGGTTTTTTATACTATCAATTTTTGCTTTCTATTTTTTTTGCAAAATTTAGGTCTGTAGTCAATTTGCCATTGGGGTGTTGGTAATGGGTCAGGGCTTCAAGGGGGGAAAATTCTGGGTTGGCTGGCTCTGGTAAACATAAGTGGTGATGCTTAATTTCACCACTTCTATTCTTTGTGTCACTCAAGTTGGCCAATTGTAATACCAATTCTGAGATGATGACTGGCGGCAGCTTGTGCTTATTGGAGGGATTATTTTAAGGTCTTGTATTAATCTCCTTTTGGCAAGCTACAACCTCTGTGTAGTTCTGGATTCTTGGTGGTGTGTATTTGGCAGTAATCTGATATCCATTTGGGGAATCTCCTTCACTGAGCTGACAGGTTGTGGGACAGCTTACAAATTTGATTCTACAACTTGGCATTCTGGTGGGTACCCATCCATTTTGACTGGTAAAGGCTTTCTCTTAGGACCAGTTTTTGATTCCTGGGCTTTCAATACTAGTATTAAAATGTCATTATTGACAAGGACAGACAAGTATCCAGTAAAATAATTTACCTAAACTTTTTGAAGTCAATTTAATCCAACTATAATTTGTTAATATTTAATTTATTTACTTTTACAATAATAAAAAATATATACCCTTTATATAAATAAAATTTTAAAATATTTACTGTAGTTTCCAGAGCTTTTGAGATTAAAATCAAGTGTAGAGTGCTTAAAAATTGCACACAAAACAAAAACCAACAATTTATATTAAATAAAAACACAATTCAACCTATCAAGAATTTTTTTGTGCACAGCTTCTCTGAACTTTAAAATTAACTTTTTTGTTTATCTCAAAAGCTTTAAAAAGTACAGTAGTTTTAAAAGCTATGGTGTTAATTGAAAAAACACATCTTTAAGCAAAAAACACAGATTTAAAATAAATCCACTCAGATGTAAACAAAATTTAAGCATTTTAATTCATATTGATTAACAATAGATTTGGGTTCACTTCATTTTTTTCTGAAATTCATTGGTTTGTTTACAGATGAGTTGATTTCTTTTAAATCTCGGTTTTTTGGCTTAAAAATGAGTTTTTTTTACTTAGCACCATATCTTTTAAAACTACTGTACTGTACTGTGAAATTTTATTCTTTTGGTTTTGAAATTTACTTGAATTAGATTTTAAGAATATTTAATAAAGTGTGAGATGATTGCCAAAAAATCATGGATCAAGGTATGTTGTCATCCATCAAGATGGTATCCTAAGTATTTTAAAATTAGGAAAGTACAGAAACCCCTGTGACTTTGGTGTAACATTTGGCTCATGAAAATATTTTGTGACAGAACAACAGGGTTAACCCCCTGGCAAGGTTCCAACCAAACGGGTTTGTGACCTGCAACCTGAATTCCCAGTGACCCAAAGCCAAATGCAGAAGTCAAATTAAATTTTCAAATCCAGCAACATGAAAAAATGACAAACCCTGCACATTGGATGGCTCAATTCAGCGCTTGACTCATTACAAGGATCAAGCCATCCCCCTAACCAGCAAACCAAGTGATCTTCATAATATGTTCCTGATATCCCAATTCACAAAAAATATATATAGATTCTATATCCTGATAAAGAATACTGTCTAGCTTTTAATTATTTCCCCTTGTAACTCTGCTAAAACAGCACAGTTACAACATTGGTGGCATAGGTAAGTTTTACATCCTACATTCCCTTTCAAAATCCTGCCTGTTGCCTGTACTTGCTGTGGTCAACAAATATACAAAAGAATTATGTCCAGGCTCCCTGTGGACTGGACACCCTACACACCAGGTACCAAGATACCAGAAGAATACATACTGTATCAAAACATGGTGATACTAGTACCAACCTTCAATGCCTTATCATACCAAGGGTTCTTCCAGGCACTCTCTTCCACAACTTGAGCCACTAACAAAAAATCATGCCTGCCCATGTAGCTCAGCAACTATGCAATGTTGCCTTGGAATCATTTTAAGGAGCAAATGATGACAACATCATGGCATGAATTCAATACACTCAAAGAAAGTTGACACATATGGAATGTCCCACATATTTTTGAATTGTGAAGATATCCATTTGTCTGCCCCACAACTTAGGAGCCTGGTGCAACAAGTGGTATGATGATCATGTCAAGAAGGACTGGGATACTTTCAAACAAGACTTCTTGGCAAAGTTTGTAATAAAGGACAAGGCTTTGATGATCATACATCAATTAAAGAACTTGATACAAGCAAGTTCCTTAGGTTGAAGTTCCTAAGGTCAAAAGTGCAGAAATCAAAAATGGGACCCCAAAAAGTGCAGAAATTGAAACACTATGTAGGGTGCAAAAATCAAAAATATCAAAGATTGAAGTGCAAAAATTGATTTTCCAGAAGTTAACTTTGAAGCAGAATAAAATACAGTTATTAATATGAAAAATATATATTTTAAAACATTTTCTAGATTAAAGAGACCCCAAGAAATTCATTTCTGCAATAAAAATTATATTTTAGATAATAAAAAGATTCTTAAATTAGCTGTTTTTAAAAGAAAGTTTATTTTAGTTTCAAAAGCAAAAATTAGACTAGGATTTATATGTAACTGTATTAAATTGAATATAAAATATAGAAACTACATAATAAACTGCTTTAAATTATATTTTTATGGTAAAATATTTATTATCACAACATAAAACTAAAAGAAAGTAAAAGCAATGCAAGATTTAATTTGGAATATTAGAGAACTTTTGCAATATTCTCAAGATGGATGAGCCAGTTGGAAGAGTTGTAAGTAAGGAGGGAGTTTTTTGTGACTATCTCAAAGCTGTTGAGATCCTTGCTTCTCTGGGAAACACTTTGGCGTCCATCTAAAAACTCCTGATAAAGAGTTTCATTGATTGCCTGCTCAACTTTGAGTTTGTTGATCAGGACATTAAACTTGGGTTTCTTCACCCCAACACAGTTGGCAAACTTGTTGTGACAGCTTTCCAGGGAGGAAGTAGTTTTCATGGTCTTATTCTTAACAAACTTAAACTGGTTCCACTCAATCTTGTTCTCCTTTCTTCCATGGCATCTGGTATCAAGTTTTCCAATCCATTGGCATTCAAAGTAATCAACAAATGGAGCAAAGATAGCTGCATTGTCCTCCATATACTTTGTCTTCTGTAAAGGCCTCATATATCTTGCTGGAGTCCTCTTTTCTCACCAAGGCAGTGGCTGAAAAGGAGTTGAAGGCCACCTTGGGCTCCTGGGAGGTTGATCTGGTAACCAGTCTGTTGAGCTCAGTAAAGCTCTGCAGCTTTCTTCTGAGGCATTGTCAGAAGTGAAAGAAGCAGCCATGAGGCTTGCTCTTAAATACCTTTTTGAAGGTGTTGGCTTGAGTAGGCTCAAAGTCAACAAGGAGGTGGGTATGGTAAGGCTCTGATGTTTCTTCATCATCAGGTTGGCTTGGGGTTTTAGACTTCTTCCTCTTGGGGGTAGAAGTGGGGGCATCAATAGGGAGAAGGAGATCCAACTTCCCCTTTAGAATCTCCAAGGCATGAGTATAGTCATCCTCATTTTGTCCTGACATTAGAAAGTAAACCATTGGTAAAACCTTATCACCATACTTCCAATGGATGCACCAAAGCTGGGAAAAGATCTTAGGGCATGATGAGAAGGTCCCATCAACCAACCAGATATTGGCTGTCATCAATCTCTTAAGGTTCTCCTGGGTGGCATAGCAGATGGTTCTTTTATGCTCATCAGGACCATCATCATGAAGGAGAAACTGTTCATCCTTGGAGGTGACTCTGAGCTCATTGGGTATATCCAGTTCCAGGAGGGAGTTAGCACTTCTGCCCACATTGTCAGACTTCTGGCAATTATCACTCATATACTTTTGAAGGGATCCAAAAGTACCAACAGCTATCTTTTGGAAACTGGTCAAGTTGTGAATAGCCCTAGTGACTATCTCCTGGGAGGTAAGGCCCCTGTTGAAAGGCTGCCTCTGGCGCAGGTACCACTTCATTAGGCGCTGATATACCCCAGTTGGCTCCAGGCAGGTGTGCTGATTATTCAGCTTCTTAAACTGGGTGAACCCAGTTGTAGTCAGGCGGGCAGGGCAGGCCCCTCACACTTGTAATGATGAAGCACCAAGTGCTTCTGCTCATAATTACACTTAAACATAAAACCATCATGATAAAACCCAGCATTGCCCTTGGAGGACATTATTGGGAAGGAGATGGGCAGGATATCTGGCAGTCAGAACTCCTCTTCATAGTTACATATATTATGAACTTTAAGGATATCCCAGGTCTCAAGGCCATCCTCAGTTGGTGTAGCATCTCCAGAGTTGTACAGGTCTTCATGTTCTTCTTCTGAGATGTGAGGGGGCGTCTCCTCTTGATCTTCCTGAATGTGGACAAACTTGTGCCCAGTTGGGCTCTTGGAGGGGCTGGGGGTAGGTTCCTCTTCAGAAGGCTCCTCTTCTGGAGAGGGGGAGGGCTCAGGGGTCTTCCTGGTGGCCTTGGCGGCCTTTTGGTGATCTTCTTGCTGGTCTTGGGGGCAGGCTTCTTGGATCTGGAAGGGGTGGCCTTCTTTGGGTGGATGGGAGTTGACTTAGGGGGCATCTAGATAGCTCAAAGTTAGTATTTTTTGGTTAGTAAAAAAGTATAAATGATAATAAAAATATCATTTTTAAAGAAGAATCTGAAAGCCAGAGTGCTGTTTACTATATTTTATTAGTTTTAATAAATATTTTAATTGAGGTGGTTAACTATATAATGCTTTTGAAAGGAGCAAAAAAGGGGGTTTGATCAGACAATTAGGGAGTTTTGATTTTGGCACTTTGATTTCAACACTCCCTAAAAACATAAGGAAACATAGTAACATATTAAATTAATTTAATATTCTTTAAAACTGCCAAAATCAGCGGCTTTTACTAAACCTTTTAAAAATCTATTATAAACTAACTCAAAAGGCTTGAAACTCTACTATGTTTTAAAGCAAGTCTTTAACCTATAAAATGCTAATTTTAAGCTTTAAACTTACACTGGTTAAATTAAATATGGGTTTTCAAAGTAGAGCGTTTGTTTGGTTTAAATGCACTTTCAATTTCTGGACTTTTGATTATAAACACCTAGTGGAGCTTAGTTAATAAAAATATTAAATTCTAATCATAATTAAAAATATATTGGTGAGCACTAAATCAGTGTGTTTTGAATTTTGATTTGAAGCATTTTTTGATTTGCGCACTCTATTACTACACCCAGTAAATTACTAAGTGATCATATCAGATTTGTTTCATTCAGCAATCTATCTTTTACATAATAAAAATCACTGAAATTTTAATCAAATGATTTACAGGTGATTGTGAACCTGTATGGTAGGTTTTAGCTTATTTGGTTGAGTATGATATGTTTTTGAAGCTTTTCTGATAATTTACATAGTGATAGAATCAATATTAAGTGATACTTTTTTTTGATTTTGGGGCCTCAAATATTAAATTGAAGATACTTTTGGACTTTGATTTCTGCACTTTCAATTCTGTCCCCTATATTCAAAATGATGAATAAATTCTATTTTAAAAGCCAAATTAATTTAAGGTGTGTTTTAAATTGCATCAATTTGGGCACTTCAAACTTGGTTTTTCAATTTTAGCTACTAGTAAAATTTTTTTAAAAAAAGTCAAATTTAAGAAAAATATTAATTTTTTTGGGGAATTTTTTTATTGAAAAAAAGTGTGGAGATCAAAAAATCCATTGATTTGGAGATTTTAATCTCTGCACTTCAAATTTAGGCACTTGCTCCTTGACACAGACTGGCACAGTAAAGGAACTTATAATATCCTACAAGGAGTTGTGACTACAAGCACCCACAGATATGGTGTTTGAAAACCCAGACATGCACCTCATGCACTATGACACTCCCAAGCCTCACATGATGCAGCACATCAATCTGGACCCAGTTATCAACCTCCAGAGCCTGTAATGCAAAGTGGAGAAGGCAGAGAAAACGTAAAATGTGCTGCAAAAAGCACAAACTGGAAAAGGGGAAAGATCCAAGGGTCCTCACCCCCAGGGTGTACCAGTTGTCCTCCACCCAACAGTAATAATAGTGCAAATAACAAACACTCAAGCTCCAATGATCATAGTAATGGGAACAATGGCCAATCCAACTGTACACACTTCATAATTACAACCACCCAATAAAAACAGGATGGGGAAAAAGCACAGGGAGAGCAATAAGAAAGCCAAGCTCTCCCTGACAACTGTCAGCCTTGTCAAATTATGAATACCACCCAGAGGATGTGGATCAGTGTCCAATGATCCAGGTTTCTTCAGGAGACCCAGTACTCTGCATCATTGCATACATCCCAATAAATTGATGTCTTACCCTTTCTGCTTTTGTAGTTACACAGGTTCAGCACTCCTGGATTCAGGCGCAGATTGTACTCTTATTAACAGCAACTTTGTGAACAAGTTCAAGCTAGCTGCTAACATTTGCAGATTAAGAACATGGTTTTAGATGATGTTCATCACATCACTATTACACAGGAAAATTTCCCCTTCTCCATCATGCTGGAAAACCTTCACTCCACCATCTAAGGACCATTATTGACTTCCCCAGATTTAATGTGATACTTGGATTAGACTGGCTGAGAAATAATATCCCCACATGGACTGGGCCACCTCTTTATTGACCATCAAATGAGAAGGAGTCAACCATTAAATTTACCCTGACACAGTGGACCAACTTCTTTGGGACCATGTGCTTCTATGTATTATAGAGATCCAAGAAGAAAAAGACAACCTCAAGGCAATTGATTGGGACTCCTGACAGTAAAGGGCCATACACTTTAAAGACATACAAGATACTGTCCCCTCCCAGGATCAGGAATTTGTGGCCTGCCATCCAGAGATCTTTAAGGAACCCCTTCCAGGACTGCCATCTGAGAAGCATATACAATACACCATCTGTAAGGTCTTGCCCATAATGGCTAAGGTTATAAACTAAAGCGTATAAAGCATTAGGGTTCAGATTCAAAAGGTATAAAAATGTAGGGACAGTCTGTAATATAATTTTACAGAATCCTGCTAAAATTTTGTACTGGTTTAAAAAGGTAGATAGAGTTTAAGAATCCTAAACAAAGGAGATAAAACAAAGTATTTAATAAGGACCTATTAGCAACTAAGGTAATACCAATATTGGGATACTCTCTATCAGCAAATTGATACATATAACTATTAAAAGATTCCTATATGAAAAATAATGGATATAACAAGCCAAAGGCTTGTTGTTTTACAACTTCCATTTTTTAACTAGGAAAAAATAAAAAAGGGCTTGAACTAATAAAAACTATAATTCAAAAAAATTCTTAAATTGTAAAGCTGAAAGTTTTAAAATGGTAAAAGATTGAAGGAAAGAAATCACTTAGAATTTTTGCTTAAAGCCTACTCTTCACAAGCTCTTTATTTATATGAAAGCTTTTTCAGTTGAGAAATTGATGGGCCAGGAAAAAACAGCCAAGGACAGGAGCAACTGGAGAAGTTGGAAGGGAACCTGGAGGAGAAGGGGGAAACAGAAGCCCAGGAGGGACTGTGGATCAGCATGTAAGCTGGGGAAGAAGCAGGAGCTTACACAAGCGTAATTGTGAAAGGTAAAAGTAAAGTTGAAAATCTTCTAACAATAAGTAGAAAATATAAAGCTATTTAAATAGCAACAGAAACTGAGGACAACAAGACTCAAACACAAATTGACAAAAACAAGGTAACTATATTAAAATGCTTAATTATTAACTTTCTAATTTAAAATTTCAATATTAAAAATGAAGAAATATTAAAGTAAAGCAAGGATAAAATAAATACTAACTAAAGAGCCTGCCCTTTGGGGCAGGGCAGGACACCATCCAACTCAAGGGTGCAGTCCCTAAGGCATGTTCCATATACTGTTTCACTTCCAATGAGGACAATGCACTTTGTGCCTACCTTAAAGAAGCTCTATAAAATTTACTCATCTGACCTTCACAATTCCCTTTTGGAGCTGCTGTACTCTTTGTAGCAAAGAAAGATGGGTCCCTCATATTAGTCACCAACTATTGCGCGTTAAACAAAGTCACCATCAAGAACCAGTACCCCCTTCTGCTCATTGAAAATCTCTTTGATGTCTTGGGAGAGGCATCAGTATTCTCTAAGATTGACCTGACTGATAGTATAATCAGATCTGAATAAAAGAAGAGAAAATACCAAAAACTGCATTTCAAACTAAGTATGGCTTCTACAAGTGTGTTGTACTAAACTTTGGGATGACCAATGCCCTCAACAACCTTTGTTACATTCATGAACAAGATTTTTGCGCCACACATTTTTAAAAATGCACTGGTATAATTGGATAACATTATTGTGTACAGTCCCACTGTAAAACAGCTTCACAAAGATCTAGAAGCAGTGTTTGTAACTTTGGTGTAACACAAACTGCTTTCCAAGCCATCCAAGTGCCAGTTCTACAAGGAACAGCTTCCCTTCCTGGGGAATGTTGTATTCAAATAAAGCATCAAGCCCAACAAGCAAAAGAACTAGGCCATATTCAAAATTCTGCCTCCCAAAGACAAGTTGAAACTCAGAACTTTCTTAGGCATGATGGTCTATATGTGCTAATTCATTCCAGACTATGGCATTATCACAGCACCTCTATCTGCAATCACAGGTGCCAAATATAAATCTTTATGGACCTTGAAATGTAACCTCTGTTTCTGCTGTCTAAAAGAAAAGCAACTATCTGCCCTCATTCTGCAATATCCCAAAAGAGATGGAGATTATCAGATGAAAACAGACACATCTGATGCATCCATTAGAGGCATACTCTGCATCAAGATAGACTCTGGCAACTTCTTACTAGTGAGCTATGGATCCCAAAAACTGACCAATGGGAAGTGCTTCTACCTCATACACAACAAGGAGTTATTGGCCATTGTGCACTGCCTAGTGAAGTGGCGTTTCTACTTAGAGAGACATGAAGAGTTAATCACCTTGATGGACCACAAGTCCCTCATTTATTTCAAGAAGCAAGCTGACCTCTCCTGATGGCAGGCCTGCTGTATGGTGTTCTTGGAAAGATTCAACATGAGTATTAGTATAAGCCTGGACCAGAACTATTCACAGCTGATGCCCTTTCCTGCCTATATATGAGGGCTTCAAGAGGACAAAATAGCTTGGATCCAGACTGATCACTCCTAGTACTTTGCACCAAGGACACGTGATACCCCAGGCACAAACAACATCACCCAAGACACTGTAGTAAAGATTGAACATCTATTTGTCGGATGTTTATGAAACCCTTCACTGCAAGACAACTGATGAAACAACCATCCCATACGTCCCTACCCATCAAAGAGTTGACACCATTCTTCAATACCATTGATTTCTAGTCCACACCAAGAGCCAAAATCTATATGAGTTCTTGAAACATAAGTCTTTGTGGCCCATACTGTATTGCAATGTGCAGGAAGTACTTGATCAATGCAAGATGTGAAATACTTTTGCCAAAAGTGACACCCCACCCAAATTTGTACTACCCATTTACACCCAGCTACCCCTCAAGGTGTATGCCCTAGACATTATGGGCCCATGTCAGTAAAGAAAATAATAAAAAATATCATCACAGCCATCAACTTTGATACACACTGGTCAGTGATGCAGGCCGTCAAAGCCCACACTGTCAACAATGTGTAGCGGTTTATAGGCAAAGAGATTATAAGTAAGTTTGGAAACCCAGAACTATTGATTACCAATGGAGGCAAAGAGTTGACCTCTGACAATAACAGTGTCTAACTCACTAAATAAGGCGTCAAAGAAACCTTAACATTGCCCTATCATCTTCAGGCCAAAATCATAGTCATGCAATTGAATAGCAGCCTGATACAGGCCCTTGCCAAACTCACTGCTAGCGCACCTGAGGACTGCATAAACAATTAGCAGCTACACTCCTTATGTGCTGCACTTGGGTAAACAGATCCACTAGAAAGAGTCTGTTTGAACTATTATATGGTTTTCAACCCAACATCAGTCAAGCCTTCACAGGACCTAAGTTAGATATATCAAAAAGTGTACTGTCTTGTTCTGCCCCCAAGTACTTCAAGCCAACATCAATCAGAAGGAAAGAGAGGAGAAACACTTACAAAAATTGTTTGTACCCATCTAAGATAGACACAAAGTTGGGGGGAAAGTATGGATAATGAATATAGACAAGAGCATATTATAGCCTGAGAAAGTAGGGCCTGATACTATCCTAAAAGTAAACAACAACACTTACCTAGTGCAAGGTTTGGGTAAGAGGAAGCATGATAAGGTCCTACACTATGATAGACTCTGTCCCTGAAAAGCTCAACAGAAGCAACAAGAAACTGTCCTCCCTGAAACCAAACAGCAGCTATGGAAGTATGGCACCCATGCTCCCAACAACCTTCCAGCAGATTTCCCAACAGAGGAAGCCAACCTTTAGCTGGGGGGATGTCAAAACAATGGGATCAACCCACCAACAAGGTTTCAACTAAACAGTTTTATGATCTGCAGCCTGAATTCCCAGTGACCAAAAATCCAAATGTGGAAGTTAACTCAAATTTCCAACCCCAGCAACATGAGCAAATTACAATCCCTGCACAGCAGATGGCTTGATTTAGCGCTTGACTTGTTACAAGGATTAAGCCATTCCCCTAACTATCCAACCAAGTGATATTCATAATCATGTTCCTGCTATCCTGATTCACAACAAATATATAGCTTCTATATCCCAATAAAGAATATATATCTAGTATCCAATCATTTTCCCCTTTGTCACTCTGATAAAACAGCACAGTTACAACAATTGTGTTCATCAAAATCAAAAAGTCTGTTGAGCCCATGGCCCAGAGGCAATATGACGCCCTTCTTGCTTCTGTATAAAGATTCATGGTTATTTCTATACTATACTATAGAGAAATTATACTGTATGACAATAGCATTGTTTATTTTCTCTAAACTAATATTAGATTTGGTTGGAAAAAGGATTTAATAAAAAGAACTAAGCTTTATTTTTAATTCTAAAGAGAAACAGAACAATAAACACAAGTCTTTATTCACATAGGCAGACATTGAGGCTCACCCAGCTTCCCAAATAATTTCCAAATTTATCTGAAAACGCTAAGATAAGACTGAAGTAGAATCAGGAGTAATAGCAGGGGGGCAGCCTTGGGTATAGATTTTGGAAGAGATTTATTAGGTGGCTTCCATGACAACTGTTTTTTATGTAAGGGCTTTACAGCTGAGTCCCCCAATAGAGCAGAATCATCTACCTACCTGGGCCACTATCAAGGGCTATTCATCCAGAAGATGGCTGCTATTTGGTGGAGGTAATTGTTTACTTGATTAGAACTTCTCTAATACAATAAGCTCATGGACCTTTTATCTTAGAGTGCTTGATCTGGCAGCCCAATTCATGGTGGAATCTTCTAGGTTTTCTTCAGGTGAAAGTCCATATGATGCCTCTCTTGTTCTAGGATATACTTAAAGTTTAAAATAGCTGATATGTGAGATGCATATATGGGAGCCTTTCAATTTTAACTAATTATTTGTAGAATATCTACATGTTCAATTTATTAATTAGAAACAGGGATTTTGTTAATGTCAGTATGTGATTTTACCATTGATTTATCATTTTGTGGCTCAGTTACCTGAACTTTCATGTTGAATCCATTTATAGGATCATAGAGCTGTGTGTCCTCAATTATTGATTGAATCTATAAATTAGCCAATATCCCAAAATCCTGACTGTTGAAACATCTACAATTACTTCCTCTCCAGGAAGTACAGTAGTTTTCAAATCTGTTGAGATAAACATATATTATTCAGTTTAAAACACATGAACTCAGCCACTAAACATATTTCAACTTGATAGATCTAAAAGGAAGATAATTTCACAGAAAATGTGCGCTATTTGGCAAATATATCCAGCCATACAACAACCTACTCAAACTGGGTACAAATGATTAATGATTCAACAATGAAGTATACCAAACACTAGAACACATGAGTTTCAGTGACAGATCACGTCTACTATGTTTACTATGTTTTTTGTGAACACATGAAACTCAGTCACAAAAGTTACAAACTTGATCCAACAACAAGCCTCAATAACAACTGAAACAGACAATGTAAATATCAAATATCAAATATCAAAAAATGGATGAATCTATAATACTGTTAACAACTTGTCCCAATTAAGAATGCAATCTATAATACAAAAAAGGAAATAAATATTCTGAGTGTCTGTTTTGGGATTTGAATAAAAAAATATCAAATTTATCCAAACTCATGATCAACAGTGGACATTTAAAACCAGAAATAATTAATATAGAATTCTAAAAAATCTAATTCAAAATAAA
Organism: Entomophthora muscae; assembly: GCA_014839935.2. NCBI lineage: Eukaryota > Fungi > Entomophthoromycota > Entomophthoromycetes > Entomophthorales > Entomophthoraceae > Entomophthora > Entomophthora muscae. The sequence continues at coordinate 26,097 of QTSX02006747.1, read as the reverse complement.
CAGTAGTGACTAAAGGCTTTCATGCTACTATATATGGAGAGCTAAAAAATAATAAATAAATCATATAGATAAACTGTTCTAATTTTCTTTTATTTTATACCAAAATGGACGCATCCCAGCAACAGAGTAATAATGGACCTGTTGTGTGCTGCAGTTGCAGTTGCCCCCATGGGTCAAAGAACAGAGTTAGTGCAACACAAGTGCCTACTAAAAAAGGAGATGGGAGATGATAGTTCAATAGTGAGGCTGCACTGACACAGCTGGTTCAAGGAGAACAACATGCAAGGGGGAAGAGAATCAACCCCTGGGTTCAGAAGCTGACCAGAAAATACACTAAGGTTGTCACCACAAAAATGGTAAATGACGTCACCACCAATAGGGTGTCCTTGGTGTATGGCCCTTAATACTGCTGCAATGTGTTCCTGCAGCCATACTGGAGAAGGTTAAGCCTGTACTTGACACTAGCTACAAGCCTTATTTGAGTGATTCCAAAGGGGCAGACAAGGAAAAGCTGCCCCAGTATTTCCAAACAACAAAAGGGCAGAAGGTGCTTAAAAAGGTTTCTGCATTCTATAGTCAGGTGCCTATGCTCTGTGTTGTGCTCAATCCCAATGAGTTGACCCCTACTGCCAAAAAGGCCAAGTATCATGTCATTCCTGATGCCACCTGCAAGACCTTCATGAGGCTCATGAAGGAGACCCCTGACTACAGGAAGGCTGTAGCTATTATTGTTATTTTGGAAAAATCTGAGTACAGGCTATGAAAAACCTACCTGAAAACAAGGACTCATCTCCTTTTGAAGAAATATAAGCACCAACAATCCTATTGGTCCAGGAACATCTGTGGGCAATCTAACAGTGGATTGAGCAGAATTGACATCTTGAACTGGAAAATATTCTGTCAATGGGTGAGTCCATTTTCAGAATCCAAGCTTTGGTTTTCACATGCTACCAAGAGGTGAAAAAATTAAATTTCTTGTGGAAAAAATCAGAGTTTCTCCCTATAGCTGCAATAGCCCAGACAATGTTGTCTACTAGAAAAAATATGCTGAGATAATAACTGCTCTCAAGGAAAAAGGGACTGTCAAATTATACTATATTTCTGAGTCCTCTTTTGTGTCCTCCATGAGAAACAAGTATGGGTATGCCCTCAAAGGCAAAAGAACAAAGTGTCCCAGTGTGCAGCTGTCTGGTCTGTTGTGTACTCTATGGTAGCCCTTCTTGGTCCTCTTGGAATTGAGCTCTATCAAATGATCAAGTGGTCCCACAACAGTACTTCCTTTCTGGAATTTCTCCAATTGGTTCAGGAGCATCTGAGGCGCACAAGCCTGGGCTTCACCAATATTATTGTATTAGATAATGTTGGGCTCCATAAGGTGGCCAATATTCTCAAAGAATTCCAGGTGATTGAGCCTGGTGTTGAAATTGCCTCCCAACAATTGGCTACAGCACCTTTACTTCTTCTCTTCCTCCCTGCCTATTCCCCATTCCTCAACCCAATTGAGGAGGTCTTTGGGTGGCTCAAGAGATTTGTCAAGAAAGGGGCGCCACCTGGGCCCAATGATTGATTTAATTTTCTGAAGGTTGGTGTCCATACCCTCCCAGCTGAAACCAAGGCCAAATTCTATGGTCACACAGATTTGTTTCTCCCTGCGTGCCTTGCCCAGCAGCCAATCAATTAAAGACTTTGCTGTTCCTGATTTTTTTGCATTTAATTTTTTAATGTTTGTTTTTATTTAGTTAAATTTATTTTGATTTTATTTCTGTGATTCTGAATGTTGCATCAGGCACAATAAAAATTAAAAAAGCAAAGCCAATTGAATTAATGGAAAAATAAAACACAATAATATTTATATTTTATTGTTATTTTATTTGGGTTAGTGTTTTCACATTTTTTATATGATTCCAATTATATACCATCATGTTTATAAAAATTAACAAAGCAATAAGGGTGAATGAATAAATACACAGAGCATTTTTTATTATGTGTTTATTTGTTGAATATAGATGGTTTGAGTAGATAACTTTAAAAAAGCTATGTATATAAATTAAAAAATATTTGGGTGTAGACTTTTATTGGGGGTGAGAGCAGAGGAATTCAAAGGACAGTGCGTTGAAATAGACTAATAATTTTTATTGACAACACATATGTTGACATTAGTCCTGTACTAAATAAATTGCAGCAGGTAGAATACAGGAGCATTGTGACACAATTGGCCAGGAGGATTTTTCCAGTGGAGCTGCCATCCCATATGTGGCAGCAAGAATAACTGAATCCTGAATAATGTGCTCTATTGAGCTGTATCCAGAGGTAATTTTGCTGTCTAATAAATAGTGCACTTCATCTGGTTTTATTATAATATCAGGCCAGTTATGTGCTTCTGCTTTAATCCACATCAGTACAACAAGACCTAGGTAAACAAGCAAGTGAAGTCTCTGCCCTGCAAACAGGGCTGAAAACTCACAAAATCTATTGTATATTGTACTGATTTTATTTTTAAAGGACATAGTGGCAAAGGTTTTCCCCCCATTTTTGGTATTACAGTCTTGTCAGAGCACCAGGAGGCCCCAAAGTCTCCAAGGACGCCTACAATGGCAGGCATGACAGCAGCGGAACTATAGCTAAGCTTGGTTATTTTTTCTTTAAAATGTTTTAGGATATGGGATAATGTATGTATTTTGGGTAACAGAAACAGATTTCTTCTTTTCCTCTTTCCATCTTGGGTAGGTCTTGATACAGCATAGTTTGGTTTGGATGAAATCCCAGACAAGTCATAACAAAGAGCTTGCAGAAGCCAATATCTGGGATGTACTGGTCAAGTTGCAAGTTGGGGGCCACGGCCAAAGCCAAGACCCAAAATTCAGTATCATCTTGCTTTGGTTGGATTGCTGTAAGTTGTTCTTGTTTCATAGGGTATTTTTTTAAAATTTATTAATCATCTCAGAGGCAGCAATGCATCAGGACCAGCTGACACCCTATGTGGGGGACGTAGTTGCTGTAAAATGTTTGCAATATATGGTTTTAGGTACTGGTGGACTACTCCTTTGGTTTCTTCTATAAATAAAAAAGTTAGTATAATCTTTTTATTTATTTGATGTTTGATTTTTTACCTTCTTCTATATCTTTACCTGTTGCCCCTTGACAGGGACTGCTTTACAGGATTTGTCAATAATTAGTTGCTGGTCTTCTGTTGGTTTTTGTTTCTTTTTATTTTTTAGTTGCTCAAGCATCTTTGGATCCTTTGACCTCGCATCTGCGGTTGCAAACCCCTGTGGTTTGAACTGTAGGTTGGCAAGAACATCTTTTTGTACGTTTAGAAGCCTTTTTGCAAGTTTGTTGGTAGTGTTGGGTATATTCTTCTTCATGGCCTTCACAGTAAATCTGTCAAGTTTGTCACCTTCCAATATCACCTCCTTTAGCATGTCCTTCACTTTTTTGGTTGACCTCCTTGATTTTGGCCACCGCTGTGTCAAATTATTTGATCATCACCTCCAATTCTGACATGTTTTCCTTGTACTTATCCCAGCTCTTTTTATACCAATAAAATATTCCAATAAACTATATCTATTTTATTGTACCTAATAGAGCTTAAAAAAATATATCTTGATTTCACTTAAAATATTTTATTAGCTTCAAGAACCAGCATTCATTTGATATTGATATTGATATTATGTATATTTATTGTATATTCAACCCAATCTTAGTATCATGAACAAAATATTTTTTTCAAGTACATGTTTTTTCCAAGTAAACATGATTTTTTCTCAAATTGGTATGCCAAGTTCAACCCAAAGTACATATTTATTAAAAGATAGCCACATTCACAGGTTATATGTAGATCATATATTCCAGATATACGTGGTGAAATGGATTATTTTTATTAATTCTATTGTTTTCTATTATAAACTTAATATATTCAAAGCGCTGCACTCAAGTGAATTTTAAAAACCACAAGTGCTACAGACCAGCCAATTGGAATGGCCGTACATGAGGTGGCTTTGTGTTTTGGCTCAGATCAGACACGCCTCAGTTATTGCACCCAGTTTAACTTAATGAAATAAGTCTGTTGAAAATAATATGTCTTTGTGTGCAAATTGGCACGCTGACTTGCAGTCAATCTAGCACCAGACTACTGGGTTCTGGTGCTAGAGTGACCACAAGTTGGTGTGTCAATTTGCAAACAAAGACATGTCTTTTTCAACAGGCTTATTTCATCAAGTTAAAATGGTTGCAATAACTGAGGCGTGTCTGGTCTGAGCCAAGCACAAAGACACCACATGTACACCCATTCCAATTGGCTGGTTTATAGCACTTGTAGTTTTTAAAATTCACTTTAGTGTAGCTCTTCAAATATATTAAAGTTATAATAGAAAATAATATAATTAATAATTATTAAAGTAGCCAAACTTAACTTGTGGCATGATAAAAATCAATCATCACTTTATTTAAATGTAAATTATATACTACAACATTAAAAAATACATAAAATTTAAATAAATATAAATTAAAAATAAAAAATTATTGGGGGCAAGTTTTATTGGGTAATTGGATTGGGCAGGGAAAACTAGGTGGCAGACTGGGTTGAGGGGGGAGGACTTGACTGGCTAGGGAGATGAGCCCCAAACAACAGGATTGGTTGGCTGCAGACTAGGTCAGCTGGATGGCCTGGAGGTGATTGGCTGCCTTGTTTGGCTCAGAGAAATTGATTGTACATGACATCATATTCTGACTCAGGGAGGACAGTGATTGGCTTGTAAGCCGGGGAATCACAAGAGGGAAGCTGGGGGTCCTTTGATGATTGGCTGCTGCTGAGAACATTCAAGGCCGCTGTGGTAAACATCTTGGCAACCTTCTGACAGGAAAACAGCACAGTGTGGTTGTTGGCCGCACCAACTGCCTGGCTGAAGGTTGTGGGGTTGTGCCCACGGATGATGTCCCCAATGTTGAAGAACAACACATCACCAAGGTGGAGATTAGCATCATTGTAGGGAAAATAGAGATATTGTGGCAGTCTGCTTTAATCTTCTTGAAGGCCACTTCAGTGCACTCCATCTAATGGCTCAGGAAGATTTTGGCCTTGAAATTGGCTGAGCTCCAGGTGGCAAGCAAGTCAGAGAGAATTTTCTGTACCAGTACCCATTGATGTAGCTGTTTGTGGTTTGATAGAAAGCAGTCCCTTGTGGGTAAACTGTGAGGAACTCACCAATCATGATTCCCTCTGGTTCCTTCTTTTTACCCTTGGGGCGTTCTTTTTTTCCAAGGAACCATAATCATGGAACTGCAATGACAATTTATAATAGGATATAAATATGACATTGTCAGAAATGGAGGAAATGCAGAAGGTGATGGTGGCACTAATCACTGGGTCATAGGGCAAATCAGAGCCATCATCCAACTTATTGGCTGACTGATTGATCAGAATCATAACAATGGCTACAAGCCCATGCATTCAGAGCTGCACTGTGTAGCAGGCAATAAAAATGCCCTTGAGCCCAAGTAGGCGTCATACCTCAGTTAAGCGGAGGTAAGGATCCTGATGGAGGAAGTCAAGCATTATAGGATACACCTCCTTGATCTGAGAATCTTGTTGCTTCTTTGGTTTCTTGGCTATCTTGGTACCACCTCTTTTCAGGAGGTCTTGAAACTCATGTTTGGCCACTGCCTTGGTGAATTGAAGCCAAGTGGCAATTTTGGCAAAATTTACCCCACTCGGCTTGAGGCTCACAATCTCTTCAATGATCTCATTGGTGATGACTCACTGTTTTTGGCAAACTTGAGGAATAAGAGGACCCAGATTAGGAAAGGCTTGCTCTGATTGGCCCAAACTCTCAAGTGATATCTGGATTGTAATGAAGAAGGCCACAGTTGCCCAGTCTCCAGACTGTGGCACAGCTGCAGGTTAGGCCTGGTCTTGGGGAGCACCATATTAGCTATTGGAAAAGCCATCTGTGGATGGTCCTGGTGACACATACAACTCAGCCTCCTCACAACTTGCATTTCAATGGGTGTACACAGGAAAAATGGTGGTTGTGCTCCCTTGATCAGCAGCCTGAGCTTGGAGTAGCTCCTGGTACTGCTCCTCAACAACGTCAAAGTTATCTTCACTGGCAAAACTCATTGTAAACAAAAAAAATTTATTAAAGACAAAAGCAAAGTATTTCTAGAAAACTAATTTTATTTAAATGTGTGCACCTATTGAGACATTCTCTCAGACATAAATGTCCAAATTTAGATGTATGTACATTGAAAATGATGCTTTAGTTCCCTGAATAGATTTTGGTGGATTCACTCCTGAAATCCACTATTTCCAATTTGAGTCCCAAAAATAATCAATTTTTTCAAAAAATGAGTTGTTCTGTGTTTGAGTTCATCACTTTTGTGAATGAACCTCATGTGTTCTCTGTTTGTATCATATTTGCCACAAACTCATTATCAAACTTGATGTAGAATGCTTCAATAAGTGACTGGATTGCGTGCATTTTGAATTTGAGTTCCATGTGTTTGGTATCTCATTTTTGGAATATGATATTTGACTTTATTTTCATTTTGTGATTGACTGTTTTTGTTTTCTGGCCATAGATAAATGGAAGCTTTATTAATTAAATTGACCTTCAACTGGTTCCAGCTGAAATTTTTTTTTGACTGAGTTCATGTGTTCTAAACTGACTAATATATGTTTGTCTCAACAGGTTTGAAAACTATTGTAATTCCCCAAGTAATTCCCTGACTAATTGTTAAGTTGGTTACACTCTTATCAGCTGCACATCTAATACAGGGATCAACTCTTTCAAATCCTAAATAGAACAATGACTTGGATAAGCCCTGTGACTACCATAACTTAGTTGGAAAGTATGTGTCTTCTGATGATACTATATAATACTCTAAATTTGTATCAATAAAGTATCATTATATTCTTAATTTTCACCTCTATTTCATTTTATATACTTCTAAGAAGTATATATTTGAAAGTGGTAGCAGAAGATAGGTTATCCACATCTATGCAACTTAAAGGAAAATTTCCTCCAAAGAAAAGCACCTAGCAGTTGGCATTTCCCACCAGCTGGAGAAGATATGAAGAAGGTCAGGACTTCACTATAGGATACACTGTCTTCAAAAATATCCTTGTACCCACTAAAAAATACAACTTCCTCAGTACATTGGGAGTCTTGAACCTGCCTCTAATCCCTGATGAAACCAAAATACCCAACACTGTATTGCAACACCTCCACTCAGAAGAGATTGTAACTCTCTCAGGACTATGTTGTGAAAATGCCAACCTATGGATTTAAAGCACCCAAAATAAGTTCACACAAGTGGGTTACCCCCACAAAAAAGACTCTGGGCAAGTGAAATTGCTTTACCAGTTACTGAGGCTACATACCAATTTGTTAGTAACTGGTTCAAACAACACCCTAATAATAAAAAAGACTGAGATATGTTTGAGAAAGCCTTCCTGGAAAAGTTTTCCAAAGGATTCTGATGTGGTGATCATGACAGAACTCAGAACCTTCAAAATTACAGGAACTGTTAAAGAATATATTGAAAAATATAAAGTCATATGTGACTGAGCTCCTGACATCATCAACTTTGATTAGGCTGAGCCATGTCTGGATTTCTACAATGGCCTCTCCACACATCAGAAATCAGTTTGATATGAGCTGCTACAAGAACCTCCAGGATGTATTATTGGAAGGAAAGTAGCTGCCAAAAAATTTGATAACCTGTATGCAACCAACAAGCAAAAAGAGAGTCCCTCATCAAAGAAAGATACTTCTCTTAATAAACAGATCAACTGAGTATATAACCCTCACCCTCAAGGCAGAAATTGTACAACTCAGGTAAACCAGATGAGTACTGATAATGCACCTGAGGAGGGGAAAGCTCAGGGGAGTGCTTAAGCAAGCTGCTCTCCCCCACTTTACAAGACTTGTACAGAGACTAGGATATGGATTCAATCACAATGATCCAAGTACCCTCCAGCAATCCCATACTGTTTGCTGCTCAAACTGGAAATAAACTTCTCACTTATCCTTTCTGTTTTTGCATATATCAGTACACAGTACTATTTGACACTGGAGTGGACTAATTCCTTATTGATAAGAAATTTGCAAACCTCATAAAATTATCTACAATCAAGAGCAATGTCAAACAGAGTTATCATGGCAGACATCAGGAGCACTCCAGTTAGCAGGGAGGTGTTGCATATTCTGAATGGATTAGACAAAGAGATACCTACTTAGGGATTAAGCAATGAAATAATTGTGCAATTGCCCTATTTCAACATGGTTTTACAGGGGTTAAATATGTTTAAAATGCCTGTAAAATGGGTGTTGAAAGTGAATCTAAATTGTGCATCAAGTGCAGGCTTCACTTCCAAAGTTATTAATAGGACAACAAAATAATTGCCACTTGCCTCCATTAGGAAAAGCAAGTGAAACTGGTTGTTTTCTTGTGTGGCTCTTTCTGGGTACCTCTGCTCTCTTCTCCAGATTGGCAAGTCCTTAGTCTAGTGCCTCCAAACTCCTGGTGACAATTCCCCCATCTTCTTCTATATACCTACACCCTTATCTTAATAAACACCAGTTTTGTGTTTATATCCTTATATTCTTCTGTCCTACCAAGGATGTCACTATACCAAATACAGGTATAGTATTAAGAGTTATGTTTGTTGACTAACTGATTGTAGAAAATAGCACCCTACACTGCTATAAATACAACATTGGCGCTCATGTCTTTTACTACCAACAGCCCCCACCCCCGCGGTTCTGTCTATGAGGAGGGAGGGAAGCCCCTGGCTGAGTCTTCTGCCACTGCTTCACCCTACCACCAGGAACTGGCCTTCATTGCTGACAATGCCCATTCTGGGGAAAAAGCAAGTGCTCCCTATGGCCTGTCCACTCTCAGTCACTTCATGCCAAAATACCAACGCTCTCAAGCCATTGTGTTTGGCCAACCACTGCTTCTACAAGCACCCGCCCCCTTTAAAATGGATGCTAACTCTTCCCACTCCAAGGACGCCATCCAAAGTGCCATCCACACCATGGACTCTGGTGCTATTGGCAATGATGCTTGCTCTGAGAATCTTGCTATTCAGCAACCTTCTGCTGAAAAATCTTTGGTTTGCTTCCATAATCTCTCCTAAGCAACCCCTGACCAACTCCAGCAAGACATCTGCACTGTTGAGCACATCAAGATTTACTTACAACAGTTTACCTATCCTGCTGTATGCCATAACCAAATGCATTTGGGTTGCATCTAAAGCCTGGTACACAACCAGGGGATACTGGTGTTTAACCAGCAAATGTTTCTCCAGGTCCTCTACTCTGAATTGGGCAATACCTTTACCATTTTTAATCATTACCTTGCTAAAGTTACCAACACTCAGAATAACATGCTTCACTAGGTAGATGCCATTGAGAGAGGAATAACCAAACTGGTTCCAGTGCATGTGGTCCAGACCCTCATCCATCAGGGTATAGATGCCAATTGGATTAGTGTGGTGACAAACCACGTACTTGAGACTGACCCAATGGTTCAAAGCCTGGTTCATTAGGTTGAAGCCATGGACTGTCGCCTTGCCATCATTCCATCATTCAATTTCACCTACTGCTATGAACAGCTTCTCTTCTAGTCATCTCCTTGGTTATGACGTCCTTGAGCTCTTTGACCACTACAAGAAGATGCAAGCGGAACTGATCCAACAAAGTGCAGACCTTGTCTTTCTGTTCAATGGTTACCACACTGTGTCAGAGCTTCAGGATTGCCTCAAACTTTGGCAATCCCATGTAGAGCTAATAGCTAGACCCAAGCCAGGAAGGACGGGATGTGATAGCCTTGCTCCAAGCTGAGCTTGCCACACATGATAATTGCATTACCTCCCTGGAGGATGACTTGGCTATCATCATCAAGAGAATAAGGCTTACCAGGATGAGCTGGAAGAGCAATAACTTCTCTTGGATGCCTTCTGGAGCAAATTAGATAGGATGGAGAGTAAGATTATGACTTTCAACTTACAGGCTATATCCCTCAATTCCAGGAGTCACAACAGTCCAAGAATATTATCCAGCCCCAAGCTCTATCACAGCTACAAAAGCAATGATGGTCACACTTGGTTGGCTCCCAATGCTGTACAAGTGTTGGAGCCAGTGTTGGAATCTGAGGATGACGTATTTGCCACATCTGAAGCTTCTGGGGCTACCCAGGACAGAGAAAGTGAACAGGAAGCATAAAAAGAGGAAAATTGCCAATGTGCCTCTGAGGCTAGGTGTGACAAACTACATTTTGGGTGGTTTTGCAGGCAGGGCTAATGTTGGCCAAGAGAAATTCTAGTGGCTTTTCATAGGCAGAGGCCTAGTAGGGAACATTGACTACTAGGGGAAGGTAAGGCCTGCCTAGTAGGTAACTGTGACAGATCCAGGAAATTCATGCTTGCTTCTTCATTATCCCGGTCTGACTCTTTTACAGTTTGACAGGGAATCCTGTATGTAAGCTTTGATGAGCTTGGATTCCAGGCAAGTAATCTTGGCGTTAAACTTGTTGCCATCTGGTGATTACTTCTGCATTTTTTGCTTCCCATAATCTTAGCTGCAGACCATCTATTTCATTCCATTGTATTCTTATTTCAGTTAAAAGCCAAAATTACAAAGCATAAAAAGATTGAGGGGAAAGCAACCATTGTCACACATAAGTATCATTTTTTATCAATTATTATCATGTTTCTATTATATACCAATTGGGGTACATTTGGCTGAAAACCCCTCTTGTTCCAGAATCACACCTGGATTCCTATCACATGGTTTATGAAATAACATTGTCATCCAATCCAGATCTTTACAAAAAATATCTTCACACTCTTAAACTATAAGAATGTTCCATAATACATTCCAGAATCACCTGATTCCTTCTGTGGAAATATATTGCTTTGGATTGAAGCATTCCAGGCTTCCAGAGCCAAAACCCTGTGGAATATACATATTCCTGATCCAAACTATCCTTGTTCCAACTGGGAACTAGCTGATCAATCCTGAATGTGTAGACACAATTGTCTATATTTAGTTATTTTCACATTTAATTGTTTTTTGCCTTAAAACCCATTAAAACGCTTCAAAACTCAAACCAGGTGCCACTGCAGCGCCCAGAAACTTTCCCAGGGGGTGCCACGGCACCTCAGCGCTTTGCAAATCAATTAGGCGGCGCTTCTAACCTATTTAATTTGCCAAAACAGTGCTTTTAAACCACAATTTGGGGGTTTACTTTTAGCTAACCTTAACCAAACTTCTTGTACAGTCAAGGCAATTAAACAATATAATTAAATCCTCATTAATTATATTTCTAGCATATATTAATTAACCTTCCCAGTTAATTAATCTGTTTGAAGACAGCAAGTTTTTACTTGACACAGTCAAGTCCATTTTGACCCTATGATTAAATCCTCATCAATCAGATTCCAGGGTATCAATTAATTAACCTTCCCAGTTAATAAATTATGTTTGAGACACCTAGCCTCATAATCTGAATTGTTCAGATTATTTATTACAGCCCTCAATTAGTACAGCCTAATTGATTCCTGGGTAATCTATTAATCTCCCTGGTTAATTAGACGGTTTGAGACACCTAGTCTCATAATCTGAATTTTTCAGATTATTCATTTTGGCCCTCAATTAGTACAGCCTAATTGATTCCTGGGTATCATTACTACGCTGGAAAGTCTCTCCAAGGCCAATCCTATTGCTTTGAAGTTCAACCTATGAAATTCATCACAATTTAACCTCTTTGTGAAACCACAGCCCAATGTGACTGTAGTACAGTCACAGTAACAAAGGACTTATAGAGGCAAACAATGAACCAGCCCAGCAGGGAACTTTGGCTGCTGTGGGCTAGTTAAGTGTTTCTATCCTGCAGGGAATGATGGCTGCTAGAGGTGGGGAGTGGACCACCCTGGTGGTTAATGCGTGCTACCAGGGCTGGGAGATGATATGAACCTGGCGGATAAAGTGGGCTTCCAGGAAAGGGAGGGGCTAAGATAGCTCTATGTGCCCTTGTGCGCTTACAGGAGGTCTGCTAGCAAGCACTTTACCTAACAGGCTGGCAGGGTGTCCTTGTCTGTGTTTCCTTGGGGGCTTTGGGGGGGAGGGGGGGTCCTAAAGCTACTATTGTGGGGCATAATATGCTCAGGAGTGTTACCAGGATGGTTTCTTGGGGAAGCAGCTGCAGAGCTTGATATGATCAGGCCTCTGAGAAGTAAAGTTGATTAATTTGCAGCTGAAAGCTCAGACTTAATCACCTGGGTGAGTAAAGATAACTGCACAGACATGAGGATTGTCTGTGGTTGAATGGCCTAAGTGGAGTACACTTGCAAGGGCCCAGTCAAACGTCAGTAGCCTTTTAGACTTATTGCCTGAGTCTGAGGTATTGGTAATGAGTACTGATAATGGATCCACAATGGTTCATAGTGTATGATCACAGTTAATAATAGTTGAGGAACTGGAAGATCTAGTAAGGAATGGAACCAAGATGGTCCATTGTGAGGATTGGAACCAAGATAGTCCATTGTGAGGATTGGAACCAAGATGGTTCATGATGCAGATGGATGAGCTGATGAACTAGGAAGGACTACTAATGGACAAGAAAGGACAAGCTGAAGATCTGAAAGATCATAGAGAAGAACTAGCTGAAGTAGAAAGAACAGAATGACTGGTGGCCTGGAGAAATGAGCCAAGGTTTTTCCTAATTGATTTGCTGTGGTGAAAAAAGGTGGAATGTTTTTCCTTGGTTTAATAGTAAAATCAAGAAGGAATGTGAATGAAAGTGTGGGTAAGAGGTTTATTTATTAAAATCCTAGGATAGGTAAAGGTATGTTATTATGAGAGCTAGATACAGAGTTGTTTTGGTAGGACGTTTTCCTTGGACTTTACTATATTAGTAAATATATGGGGAAAAATTGAAGAGGTACAAAAAGAAAAAATTAAATAGTATTCTATTGTTTAAATTGGTTAAGGCTGAATGCAGGGAAGACTGGCTCTGGGACAGTGAACCAGTTAACGCTTTGGTGCACAAAGAGTTGTTACTTTGAGTAGTTTGAGTGGTGTAAATTGATTTTCTAGTTGTATTGCAGTGGAACTTCAGAAATGGTCTAGTATTGCGCTCTACATTCATTGGTTGAGTTCTGGAAGGTTTCCTTATAAATATGATTGGTTGGAAGCCAAAAGCTTAAAATATAAGTAAGAAAACAGTGAATTAATACTTTAAGCTTTTGAGAAAGTAAGGCTGCAAGCTTGTTTTATTATAGGAAAAAGTGAGCGTCAATAGTTCAAGCTTTTGCAGAAAGCCATTATGAAGGCGGAACCATTGGGAAAAGGACACTATAAGAAGGAGGCTAGCTGAAAAGTTACAGGGTCTTTTGAGTTTCTACCAAAGGGTTTTAAAAGCCTTTTAATTGCAAGCAGGAGCTTGGTTGGACTAATACAGTGGATTAAAAAGATCACTAGAGCTACACAGAGAGCTTGAGACCAAGATAAAGGTTTAGGGGCCCAAGATATAGGAGCTGGAGCTGGAGATAAGGAACTAGAGATGGAGCAAAGTGCAGGAGCCCAAGACCAAGTACAAGCAGTCCAAGATATTGTTGGAAGACTCCAAGTATTGGCAAACCCATATTGTTCCCCTGACCCCCTGGGCCATATACCAGAAGGCTTATAAGGGAATCTTCCTTCTGAGAGTGAATAAACGTTCATTTTGACCCCTATACATATTTCTTAGATATATTATCTCTTACTAAAGAATGACAACTCCTCCCAGCTGGTCCCTGGTAATGACCCAGGACACACTTTGGGGACTGGTGGATAGGAACCCCACACTAGGTTTGCTGCCTCTACTCTCAGCTGTTCCCATCTCACCCACTCCCCAGTGAGAATCACGCCTGCTCCCACCTAACATGGTTCCAACAACTTCAAGCCTGTCAATCTCCCCAAGTTTGACTGCAAGAGTAATGTGGCCATATTCTTACACCTATACTAGAACTCCATATATGGCGCTGATAACGCCATGAGGGATTCCACAATCATCAACTGTCTAGATGCTGAGACTCAAACCATTATCTTGCCACGTCTCCCTGAGAATGGCTGGTCCTTCACCAATGTTCCAGAACCCTGATGGAAGAATTTGGAAGCCAAGAGGCCCTTTTTGGTTGCAAGATGGACTTCATTGGCACTAAGCTAAAGGTGGGAGAAACCCTAGAAGACTTCACTTCTAGGTTTTACCTTGAAGCTCAAACCCTGTTGTCTATTAGCAGCGTGCAGTTTATTGATGTGCAGTCAGAACTCCTCAATGCTGTACATGTCAACCAGGAGCTATCCCTGGCTCTTAAGTTGGGCATTTACAACGCTTGCACCATGCCAGATCTGATTTGCCTTCTACGCACCTACAAGGAGGAGTTTAAAGTCCCTCTCCCTGAAGGCTGCCCCTGCCAGCAATCTGAGTATAGACCCTGAGTGGCTGTAGAGATGCCCAAGCCTTCTGAAAAGGTTGGAACTGCTCCAGCCAACAACACTCCCTGTACTTGCTTCAAATGCGGCATGGCTGGCCACTTCTCTTGGGAGTGTAAGAGCCCTTGTCAAAAGCTACACCATGTAGTCATGGAGGACGCCAAGGAGTACTATGTCAAGGACACTAATATTGAGGACAATGAGGAACAGTCAAAAAACTACTAAGCAGCCAGGACAAGGAGAAATCTTTGGCTGCCTTTGTAATTTTGACACCCTCATCTCCCCCATACCACTGTCTTCCAACAAGTCTGCTCAGAGGCCTGCTGCTTTACCATCCTCTGAGTCAAAACCTAAGGAAAAACCCTCTCTGATTGACTTCAACTACCAACCAGTACATGAGAATACTGAATCTAAAGGAGTTCAAGAGGACCTCATACATTGAGTCCTCACAGTTAACACAAACCCATCAGACTACGCTTTATCCTGAGGTAGTTATCCCACAAATAGCTCAGAGAAAAGTCTATTTACCTTATGCCAAACAACTGGCTCAACCAGGTGTTGAAGTTACTCATGAAAAGGACAGCGCTGAACAACTGTCCAAACTGCTGCATACAGTAAACGTCTTGGCATCTCTAGAATCCCTCAAGGAAGTAAGCCCAGCTGTAGGAGCTGACATGGCTACCTTCCTGGAAAAGTTCAAGGGACTGAGCGTACACCAGGTCTTCAAGATTATGGAGATCAGAGAGGACTGCCAGGATTGTACCTATATCAACCTGGTAGTGAACAAAACCCACATATGAGCTATACAGAATCCTGGTGCTCCAAGGAATATTTATTATATCCTTGCTGCTGGTCAAGAAGCTAAAGCTGGCACCAAATTTAGCCTATCATGAAGAGTTTGATATAGATGAGGCACAGACCACTAGAGCAAAAGGAGCCTACTATTCCCTCCCTCTTTTCTTTGGAAAACTAATAGTCACTTCCCCTGCTGTAGTTCTGGAAAACAACAGCTATGACATTCTTATTGGGACTAGCTTCATGGTCCAGTATGGCACCGTTATCAACCATGGAGACCATACGTTCAGGATCTTGGGCCACTACATTCCCATGTTCTATCATGACAGCCACCCTTCTGACCTGTCTTTAAGCCCTCTTTACTACATAAACCTGAAATATACAGATGGAGAACTTTCAGTTACCTATACATTGTGGAGTAAGAAGGCTAAGGCACTACCTCTATTGATTGGAGAAGCTAAAGAATCCCAGTCTACGCCTCCTATAATGTGACTATCTCACCTGGCTCTCAGTTGATTCACAATACAGGCCTCTTGCTGGCTCTACCAACTGGCACTCATGGAGAGATCTTTGGCATCCCTAATGCCTCCAGACTAGAACCATGAGTTGCACCGGGCATCCTCATTCCAAGTAAGAAAAAAGTATGTATACTCTTGGCAAACATGATTCATAAAGTGATGGTTGTCTCAAAATACCAACTTCTGGCTTATATACAACTAGAAGAGCATGACAACCTGCAGGAGACTGCCCCCTTTGCAGACTTCTCTGAGTTTGGTCTACCTTGCAAACAATCACTGGTACTATTTGTCATAAGCTGTGGCTCTCTGTCTGGCTTCTCTGAAGAGCAAAAGGATCCAGCTATGGATCTCTTTGCTCAGTATAAGGATGTGTTTGCCAAGGGTGATTATGACCTAAGCAAGGCTTTAGATTTTGCTCATTATATTGATACCCAAGGCACTTCATCCATCTTCTCCAGACATATATGGCGTAGTCAAGCCAATCATGCTGTAGCCATCAAGGAGCTTCAGAAACTATTGGGGTCTGGATTACTGGTCCCCAGTAAAAGTCCTTGGTATTCCCCTCTCCTGATTGTCAAAAAGAAGGATGGCAGCAACCAAGGGTGATTGACTACCGCTGTTGTGTTTGGCTCCTGGGGACAACATCCAGAAGGACATGGCAGGAAATCTTTATAAAAAAGATTTGAGGTTTGAAGCATGCTTGAGTTAGCCTTCAGAGAAAATTAAAGACATGTACCTTAATTTCCTGGAATAAAAATGAGGGGTTCCTTTTAGAAAAAAAGGAAAAGAAAAAGCTCAAAGAATATTAAAGCCAACACAAATGTGTATAAACTTGTCTTTATTAGGAGAAATGATTTTACTTAAATAGTAGACAAGGGTTGATGATCAATCATTAGGTAAACAAAGTGGTTGAGGGGATCACTTTGGGATGAGGTTATACCAGGATCAGACAAGGGCAGTTATGGTGTTCCATAATGAATGGATATTGGAATAGACCCATTTACAGAGGGCAAGGAATTCCAGAAATTAAAAGCAAAACCAACTGTGACGGATCCAGGTCCAACTAGTCAAACTTACCATTATCTTGCCCTTGACTCTTATTACAGTTACCTTCCTGTGACAAAGCTTCAAGGAGCTTTGCCTCCAGTGAGGCAATTTTATCAGACAACACTTTATTGTCATCCTGCCAATAAGCCATAATTTTGACACTATTTCCTCCCTACTTATTAACGCCTCAATTTCACAATTGGCTCTGTCCTTCACTTGTTGTAAAACTTCATTGAACCCTGACAGCAAGTTCCAGGAATCCCATGCATAAATCTATTTCCTTGTGCAGGACCCCTTCTTTGTTAGAGTAATCAGAATATAGTTCTTAAAAGGCCGCTTTCACTTCTACAAAAAGATTCCTCAGGCGCTATCTTAGAGACGTCCAGACTTACCCAAGCTTCCTCAAGTAAACAGGTAGGAACTTCTTTCCTAGCAGCAGTGGTTTTTACGCAAAGTACCCCAAATTTGCTCTTTCAAATGATAGAAAAGAAGACATTATAATTAAAAAGTAGTTGAGGGGAAAGCGTCAAAATTGACAATATATATTTATTAAAATTTAGCTGTTTTTGCTTATATACCACTTGGGGCATATTTGGCTTAAAACCCCTCTGGTTCTTGAATCAACCTATGATTAATCATGTGGTCTATGACATTTGAGTCATCCAAACGTAGATCTTTCCCTAAAAGATCACTTATAATTCTCAACCTATGAGAACCAACCTACAATGGGAAGAATTTACCTGACTCCATTCATCCCACTGTACTAATTCAGCATGGAGCTTCCCCAGCTCCCAGCGCCAAACCCCTGTGGAATATACACATTCCAAAACTCAGCTATTTATGTTCCAACTAGGAATCAGCTGATCAAACCTGAATCCCTAGACATAATTACCTTTATTTAGTTTTTGTTGCATTTAATGGTTCTTCTTGTGTTTCAAAAACCCGTTAAAACACTTTGAACCTCAAACAAGACACCACCATGGTGTTTCTAAACCCAAATTCAGGGGTTTACCTATGGTTAACCTTAACCAAACTTCTTGATACAGTCAAGGCAATTAACCAATATAATTAAATCCTCATTAATTATATTGCAGTGTATTTATTAATTAACCTTCCCGGTCAATTAAATTGTTTTTGAGATGCCTAGTCCCCATGATTGCTTTGGCCAATCTTGCCTCAATTTTACTAGCTAGCCTCACCTGGATAACCACCCATAATCTATTCTTTTATTAAATATAGATACCAAGTTTCCAGGAATCTTCATCTGAAGAATTCCAGTCAAACCTATCTATATAAAATAAACAGCAAAAACAGAATAACTTTATATTTTGGAGTATTTATTTGGCTAAATACTCAACAGTGACTGCTGTAAAGTCACAAGGCCCCTTCCTTCTCTTTGGGGGAATTGGCCTCATCTTCCTGGACCTTTATTAGCTCTAATTTCCCATGGAACAGATTTTGGAATTGAGGATGAATACAGGACCATTCTTCTCCTAGGGCAGCTCCAACTCCTTGAATCAGATAGTTTGGCCCTGGACTAACCAAGATAATCTTCATAGGACCTACCCATTGCTGAAGACCTCTTCTTGGGTGTTTTTCTTGGCGTCTTTGATCAAACCACACCAGATCTCTAACCTGGAAATGATCATGGGGAAGTACTCCAGGCTTCAAATTCCACTTGGCGGCACATCTCTCTCAAACCCGCTCTTCTTTACTCCTAGCCTTGGCAAATAACTTCTGCATCTCAACTGCATGTTCTTCTATGGCGTCTTCATAGGATTTCTTTTCCAAAAACTCCCATTGACCAACCTCAGTGCTTGTTGTAGTTTCCTGGCTATACAACATCCAAAACAGAGAAACCCCAGTAGCATCATAGGGCATTGTACGGTATGCCATGACACTCATTGCCAGGTGATATTTGCAATGGGTTGTGGCTCTGTCAGCCAATTTCTCCATGATGCGCTTCAGTGTTCCAATGGTTCTTTTGGCTAAACCACTTGTCTTGGGATGATATAGGGCTGAGGTTAACTTAGAGATGCCCCATTTCAAGCATTTTTTAGTCAATGCTGGCCCTACGTAAGGTGGTCTATTATCAGTGAGAACTTTATCAGTACAACCATGCTGTGCTATTATTTCTTCACAGAGAAACTTAGCAATTGCAATGCTTGTTTCTTTGGTCAGTGCTCAAACTTCTACCCATTTTGTAAAAGAATCAATGGCCACCACAAAGTATTCTTTTCAACCACTTGCTAACATAATATGCCCCTATGCATTGAGACCAACTCAAAATGATAATGTGACATCACTGATTTTAGCTGCACCTTGGATTTTGCTGCTGAGAATTTAGAGCAAATATCACATTCTTGCAAAATCTGAAGGACTGTAGCTCTCATATATGACCACCAGTATTGAGCTTTCACCGCTTGCCATAACTTCTCATATTGAAGGTGACCTCTCCATTGCACATAGAGATCTCTGACCACTTGTAGACGCTTGGATTTTTTCTATGTAGATCATATTCCTTGATAAAGCTTCCCGTGCTTCTTGCGTCTCAATTTCTCCACAGGCCAACAGCATTCCTAGGATATACATCTTAAAATGTTCACTGCTCATACTATTGCCAATCCTTCACGTTCAGTAGCAGAATATTTCCTTTGAGTCATCCCCAATGTCTTGTAACCATACACAATGGGATTTTGGGATAACTTCAACTCTCCTTCTTGAGTAAGAATGGCACCAAGACCAGTTGAACTTGTATCTGTCTCAATGTAGAACAACTTTGACCAATCAGAGAATCTTAGTATGGGGCTTTGGAGAGTTTCTTCTTTAGCTCTACAAAACTTGACTCTTGCTCTTAACCCCAAAAAAATTGGGTGTTCTTCCTTGTTTACACAAACAATGGCTCTCCAAGTGTGGAGCAATTAGGTATGAATCTCTGGTAGAAATTCACCAACCCCATAAAGCCCTGAACCTCTTGGACTGACTGCAGGGACCTCATGATTTACAACAGAATAACTCTCTCAGGACTTGGTTTAATCCCTTGAGAATTAATAATATGCCCTAACGCCTTGACCTCTTGATAGGCAAGCTTAGTCTTAGATACACTAATCTTCAACTTTGCTCTCTCAATCTGGCAAAATACTTCATCAAGATCCTCTAGATGTTTTTCCAAGGAAGGACTATATATAGTAATATTGTCTATATATACTGAGACACATCTAGGCTGTAATCTCGTCATACTCTGGTACATTACATGCTGAAACACAGCACCCGCTGTCTTCATTCTAAATGGCAAGACTTTCCATTGATACAGACTGTCAGGGGTAGAGAATGCTGTGACCTCCTTAGACTTCTCATCAATTAACAATTGGTAATAATCCTTAGTCAGGTCTAAAGTGGTGAACCAGGAAGATCCAGCCATGGCGCCCAGCTGGTCTTCAAACCTATGCATTAGGTAGGCATCATTTACAATATCTTTATTCACCATCTGGAAATCAATACAAACATGTATATTCCCATCTGGCTTTGTAACACAAACTATTGGAGCAGATTAAGGACTGATACTTTCCTCAATCAGGTCATCCCTTTTCATTTTCTCCACTTTTTTTCTAATTGCAGTAACTGCAGCAGGACTACAATGGGGTAGATACCCTTTGTACAGCTTCCCAGTCAGTGTTTTTATGACATAGGGTGAACCAGTTCTCCCTACATCATATTTTTCCAACAAGAAACAACAACTCCATTTCCACACCAGAGTATCAACAGGGTACCTGGTGCTTCACTTGGACATATTATAAGGTTAAATTGTTGAAGGATATACAAACATTAGAGATAGTAGGTTTATTTCTTATGACTTCCCCAACCACAGGCATCCAAACTCCAATACACTGATCTTGCTGAATGTCCACAGGAACTGTGCAAGTGTTAAACAACTTCCAGGACTTAAGGAGTTTGCCATTGGACCCATTCTCAAATATCCCCACATTTGAGAATATATGACGGGGTAATTCTGGGATAATTTGTCCTCCCTGTGTTCCACAATTGAAAACTACCGGCTTCAACCAGGAAATTCCCTTTAGTGAAATTGATCCATGTTCCTTGGTGTAGATGACCACTTACTGAACATC
This sequence comes from Entomophthora muscae, assembly GCA_014839935.2. Taxonomy (NCBI): domain Eukaryota; kingdom Fungi; phylum Entomophthoromycota; class Entomophthoromycetes; order Entomophthorales; family Entomophthoraceae; genus Entomophthora; species Entomophthora muscae. Next base: position 5,130 of record QTSX02006747.1, on the reverse strand, counting down.
TTCTGGAGCTGATGGAATTTTCAGCTGTTGATAAGCATACTCAACTCCATCATGGACCAAGACATTCTTGACGGCGTCCAGGCTCACCTTGGCCTCAACAATCCAAGTCATACCAAGCGGAACATTGAATCCTGCTCCTGGTAAAACTACAGAGGAAGTCTTGTGGCGGATCCAGGTCCAAACAGTCCATCCTGCCATTATCCTGCCCTTGACTCTTATTTCCATTACCTTTCTTTGGCAAAGCTTTGAAGAGTTTTCTCTCCGGAGAGGCAATTTTATGGGACAACGCTTTGTTATCATCCTGCCAACGGGCCATGATCTCAACACTTTTTTCCTCCCTTGCCCTTAAAGCCTCAATTTCATAATTTGCCTTTGCTTTCACTTGTTGTAAGATTTTGTCCCATCCTACTAACAGGTTCCAGGAATCCCACACATAGATTTGGTTTCCTTGGGCAGGAGTCCCTTCTTTTGTAAAATAATTGGAGTATAACTCTTCAAATTCAGCCTTTACTTCCACCAAGGACTCCTCAGGCATAGTCTTGGTGACCTCCAAGATTGCCCAAGCTTTCTCCAACAAACTTGTAGGAACCTCTTTCCTGTCAGCAGAAGTTTCCACGCAAAGTACTCCAAATTTGGCCCTTTCAAAATTTAACAAAGAGGACATAATAATTGAAAAGGTAGTTGAGGGGAAAGCGTCAAAATTGACAATATATATATTTATTAAAATGTAGCTGTTTTCACTTATATACCATCCGGGGCATATTTGGCTGAAAACCCCTCCAGTTCCTGAATTAACCTATGATTCATCTCACATAATCTATGACGTTTGAGTCATCCAAACCTAGATCTTTACCTAAAAGATCACCAATATTTCTCAACCTATGAGAATGAACCTACAATGGGAAGAAGTCACCTGACTCCATTCATCCCAATGTATCAATTCAGCATGGAGCTTCCTCAGCTCCCGGCGCCAAAACCCTGTGGATTAAACATCCCAAAGCTCAGCTATTAATGTTACAACTGGGAACCAGCTGATCAACCCTGAATTCCTAGGCATCCTTGCCTTTATTTAGTAATCTTTACATTTAATGGTTTTTGCCTTAAAACCCATTAAAACACTTTGAAACTCAAACCAGGCGCCATTGCGGCGCCCAGGAACTTTCCCAGGCGGCGCCCCAGCGCCTGAAAAAAATTGATAGTGGCGCCTTGGCTCTTTGCAAATCCATTAGGCGGCACGGCGGCGCTTTTAACCCAATGAATTTGCCAAAGCGTTTTTTAACCCAAAATTTGGGGGTTTACTTATGGTTGACATTAACCAAACTTCTTGACATAGTCAAGACAATCTAACCAATATAATTAAATCCTCATTAATTATATTCCCGTGTATTTATTAATCTTCCTGATTAATTAAACCATTTTTGAGACACCCAGTCTCCCAGATTGACTTGGCCAATCTTGCCTTCTGTTCTTTTATTGAACCTAGATATCCTGTTTTCAGGAATCTTTACCTTAAGACTTCCAATCCAACCTATCTACATGTAATAATCAGAAAAACAGAGATAACTTTATATTTTGGAGCATTTATTTGGTTAAATACTCAATAGTGACTGTTGTATGATCACAAGTCTTGACCATGGTATTTTTCCATTTTATTACCACCTCATCAAACACATCTTGTTTAATAGTGGCAACCCCATCTGCAGAAGATAAAGTCAGCATGATCAATCTTGATGGGTCCTATCATGTTTATGGACAAAGTTTTTTGATACCGCTACTCCAGCACAACCTGGATCATACACTGCCTTTGCTGAGATACCATCAAGCAAATAATCCAGGAGGATAACCCCTTGCAATTCCCACACAAAAGGTTTTGCAATCAATAATGCTGGCATACTTTGGGCCACCTTTTTACGCCATTCCACTTCTTTGAGCCAGTCCACACTCAACTGGACCTGCACAAGCTGCCAAGTAATTTCCTGTATTCCTTCATACCTAAGCGCACATCCAATATCCACTCATCTGGAGAGGCATCTGGGCTTCCCTCATGCAGAGTTGAACAAGAGACATCAATTTCCTGTACAGGTGGCTCCACTGGTTTACTGGTGCTTTTCCTGTACTCCTTCAAGGCCTTTCCAGATTGAAGTCTCATTCTCCCATTATTATTCTCTGAATTACTGAGCTCAGGTTGGGAGACACCTAAGCCCACCTTACTTTTCCCTAATCCTTAAACATAAGGTATGGGTGTTCCTTGTCAAATTCTGCACAATTGGGACATTTCCCAGCAAAATGACCATCTTTACTGCAGATCCAACATCCCTTTGCCATGGGAAACTTACATGCCTGCTTAAATATAGACATGTGATCCTTATCTGAGGGACTTCTAGGACATCTGGTTCTCTTTGAAGACTATTTTCCTGCAGCCACATGAGCTCCTACTCTTGGGCAAGGAGCACTATGTGGAGGACCACCAAGACCCAATTCCATTTGAATGACCTTTTGAACGAGGTTTGACCATGACAACTTCTCACAATGCAGCATAGAAGCCTGAGTTCTCAACCTGGGCCACATTCCAGTGAAGAAAGCATCTTCCACCAGACCCTGATTGTATTCCACATCCACAAAAGCTAGGAACTCTTCCATTCTGGAAAGATACATCAACACAGTTTCATGACCAGCTTGGGTGGAGTCTTGGGCTTTCTGCAGAGCATCACCAGGTCTAAGGGTTACTGTGTAGCTGGCTCAAAATCCCTCAAACAATGTGATCAAATTGTTGCCTTTGCGTCTTTCAAACCACTTGAAAAAGGCAGGCTTGCAAGGACTTACAACCAATGATGTTTCTCAGCATCCTCCAGACCAGAGGCTCAAATAAGAAAACCCTCCAGGAAAGCATTTCCTTCCTTAGGATTTCCAGAGAACGGTGACATTTTGGCAAGCATAGACTAAACTCCTTTCACCATGGGTTTTTTCTGCCCTGTGTTGGGCTCTGTAACGTATTCAGGTCCAACCAGTCAAACTTAACATTATCTTGCCCTTGACTCTTATTACTTTTACCTTCCTGTAACAAAGCTTTGAGGAGCTTTGCCTCCAGGGAGGCAATTTTATGAGACAACAATTTATTGTAATCCACCAACAAGCCATAATTTTGACACTCTTTCCTCTCTATTTCTTAACGCCTCAATTTCATGATTGGCTCTATCCTTCACTTGTTGTAAAATTTCATTGAACTCTAACAGCAAGTTCCAGGAATCCCATGCATAAATCTATTTCCTTGTGCAGGAGTCCCTTCTTTGGCAAAGTAATTGTAATACAGTTCTTCAAAGGCCAATTTTACTTCTACCAAAGATTCCTCAGGTGCTATCTTAGAGACCTCCAGACTTGCCCAAGCTTCCTCAAGAAAACTTGTAGGAACTTCTTTCCTAGCAGCAGTGGTTTTTACGCAAAGTACCCCAGATTTTGCTCTTTCAAATGATAAAAATAAGACATGATAATTTTAAAGTAGTTGAGGGGGAAGCATCAAAATCAATAACATATCTTTATTAAAAATTAGCTGTTTTTGCTTATATACCATTTAGGGCATATTCAGCTGAAAACCCCTCCAGTTCTTGAATCAACCTATGATTAATCACGTGGTCTATGATATTTGAGTCATCCAAGCGTAGATCTTTCCCTAAAAGATCACTAATAATTCTCAACCTATGAGAACCAACCTACAATGGGAAGAATTTACCTGACTCCATTCATCCCACTGTACCAATTCAGCATGGAGCTTCCCCAGCTCCCAGCACCAAAACCCTGTGGAAATACACATTCCAAAACTCAGCTATCAATTTTACAACTGGGAATCAGCTGATTAAACCTGAATCCCTAGACATCATTACCTTTATTTAGTTATTGTTGCATTTAATGGTTTTCCCGCGTTTTAAAAACCCGTTAAAACGCTTTGAACCTCAAACAAGACACCACCACAGTGTTTCTAAACCCAAATTCACGGGTTTACTTATGGTTAACCTTAACCAAACTTCTTGATACAGTCAAGACAATTAACCAATATAACTAAATCCTCATTAAATATATTGCAATGTATTTATTAATTAACCTTCCTGGCCAATTAAATTATTTTTGAGATGCCTAGTCTTCAAGATTGATTTGGCCAATTTTGCCTTAATTTTGTTGGTTAGTACAGCCTAACTAAAAAAACTACCTTATGTTCTTTTATTAAATATATATACTAAGTTTTCAGGAATCTTTATCTGAAGAATTTCAGTCAAACCTATCTACATAAAATAAACAGCAAAAACAGAGCAACCTTATATTTTGGAGTATTTATTTGGCTAAATACTCAACATTGACTGTTGTACAATCACACCAGCCAAATCTTTGCACATATCACTATTTGAATGCCATATTAAAATAATTTTAATGGCACAATTTACAACAAATGCTGTCTGAATACAGTTACCAAGAAGGATTCATATCCCCTCCCCCACATTGATGATATGTTGGACCGTCTGGGTGGCGCCAAGCTCTTTGGTGCAATCAATCTTATCAGTGGGTACTAGCAGATTGATCTACCCCCCCCCGCTAACCAAGAGAAATGTGCAATTATCACTGATCAAGGGCTATTTAAACCCACAAGGATACCCCAAGGTGTGTCCTATGCCCTGGCTACTTTCTAACAGGATATGAATGTGGTGATTGGTGACCTCAAACTCACCAGTGTCCTGGTCTATCTGGATGACATTAATGTGTTTTCTCAAACCTTTAATTATCACTTGCAATACTTAGAGGAAGTCCTCCAAAGGTTACTTGCAGCTAATCTTAAGCTCAAGCCGCGCAAGTGCAACTTCTTCAAAGAACATCTTAAGTTCTTGTGGTTCATCATTAGTCAAGATGAACTCTGGCATGTACCTCTGAAGGTGGAAGCCATTAATAAAATGCATATCTTGGCTAATAATCAGGACAAGCAGGTCTTCTTGAGGATGATTGGGTACTGCCGTCAATTCATCCCTAACTTTGCCTCCCTGTGTGACACCCTCTTCCAGCTTCTCCGTACTGATAAGGAATTCTTCCAGAGCCCAGAGTTTTAATCTTATTTCAATGTTCTCAAGGGAACACTGACTGCAGCTCCTG
>QTSX02006746.1:0-47092 GCA_014839935.2 Entomophthora muscae | reverse complement strand
AATGACCAGGGCCAGTTCACAAACTAGCCCAGGGGGGCTAGCAGCCCCCAACAGTAGCAGAGCCACCAGCTTCTATACCATAAATGAGCTGGGTGGCTCCCAACCAACAATGAATGATTTTTACTGGGTTGTTCAGCAGATCCAGTATCAACTGGGTCTGTTGAATAACTTGGCAAGTAATCAGTCCCAGTTCCAACCAGTTCCCCTGAAAATAAGGCTCCTGTCTCCACCCAACCTTCCAGTTTGAAATTTAATACCACTTTACCCACTGATATCATGAAGCATCATCTTCAGGAAGATGTTTCAGTTTCCCCTGCTAATCAAATAAATCCTTCCAGAGAAGATTTCCAGGCCATTAAAAACCCCACAATTCCTGCAGCTTAAAGCTGTTTCATTGGGTCAGGAATAGAAGAAAAGCCAATCAGTCAGGAGTATCCATCAGCAAATGATAATCCCTCTTCCCAGAAGCAAGTGCAAACTGCCAAGCATTCCCAGCCTCTAATGCTTAAGCCAGATATAATTAGTCACCAATTAGCTTCCAGCAATCCAACCAATCTCAAGATAAAACCAGATGAGCCAAACCTAGATCCCAGAACTCCCCCCAGCCATGAGTCAATCAACCAATCCAATGACCAAAGCTCATAGAACTTCCCTCCACCAACCCAGTCTAAGATTCTTGGGGCCATATCCCCTGTTTTCAAGAATTCCACCTTCATCCCCAAAGTACCTGTGACCAAAGGCTGGGCTACTAGAGCCCTCCAAGGAGCTGCCAGTAGTTGCTTCCAAGGAAAACCAGATGAGTGGTATAAAACCCACTTCCCTACAATCAAGACAGACACAGACAACGTTTAATAAAGTATATGGTCCAAAGAGTAGTCCTTGCCTTCCTTCTCCATATTCTTTTATCACCTTGGACAATCCCTTATCAACCAGCTCAGTCACCAGTACTTCTATTAGTAAAAACCGTAGAACCTATTACCATGGACTACCAGTCAGGGCCCAGCCCTGGATAGACCAGCAACTATATCCCTCCCACTCCTCCTCCAATCCCTCAATCCTCTGCTGAGTTTATCCCTTATGACCACAGCAGATATGGGATTGTTATTCTGACCATCCTTAGTCTTGCTGAGATTGTAGTGCCTCACCTTGGTGCCTACTGTCCACTTGCAGCAGGTATGCTGTATTTGTCTCTCTCCTTGCCCTTCCTGTATTGGGCTTTGGTGCCGCAATATCCTTAAGGGTGGACTCATCCCATGTTGCCTTGGTATGATACTACACCTGGCCATGACATTTGGATTGTTAGCAGATAACTTACTGAGGGCTTCTACAAGTGCGCTGTTTAGTTGTTCTACTTGTCCATTTTCTTGAGGATGATATGGGCTGGTAGTGATGTGTTTTATTCCGTTCTTGGCAAGGTAGATATTGGTGTCAATGGCTTTAAGTTTGGTGCCTCAATCTGTGATCAGGAGGTCAGGTTTCCCAAACTTGGCTATGATCTCTTTTCCAATGAATTGTCTCACATTGTTGCCCTTGTGTTCTTTGGTGGCTTGCGTCACAGGCCACCTGGTTGCATAGTCAATAGATGTGATGATTTACTTATTGCCCTTGTTTTTGCCAGGAATTGGTCCCACAATGTCCAACAACCATATGGGTCATTATTTTAAAGATTAATCTGTTTCCTATTAACTGTGCTAATTTGCACTTTAAAATTTTGTTTTAATTTTCTTATCATTAAATTTAAATAATTACAACAATTTTAACAAAATAAATCTTATTTAATCCTTATAATATAAAAACCTATATTAAATCAAGCATTTTCTACTTACAGCTAAATTAAACTGTATTAAAAGCCAGTAACAATCTTAAATCATATACCATTACTTCTTGAAAGCTGATTAGTACAAAATGACATCATTATAAAAAGATCAACATAAAAATACAATAAAAACTGATATGATGCTTTTTGTTGGAAATTAAATTGCTGCCTAAAATCTTAGCTTTTTTTAAAAATATTTAATTTAAAATATAATAATTTTTGAATCTCTTTTTTAAAAAAGAGGGCAGATAGCTTTTTTGCATATTTAATTAATAAATATTAAATAATTTTAGAGTAATTTATAAAAAAATCTAGTAAAAAGTTAAACTAAAACTAAACCTAACCTTTTATTGAAATTCCAGTGATTTTATTTAGCATAAGTAATTTATTTTTAAGTTAAATTTTATAGAAAATACGTAATAAGAACTTATAAGAGAGTAAAAGTTTTTCTTTTCAAATTCTATAGTATTTAATATTAATAAAATAGCTTTATACAACTATTTAATAAAATTATATTTTTATACTCTATGCTATAGATAATATATATATAAAATCCAAACATAAAAAAGAATTTATCAAAATCTTGCTTTATTTAATTAAATTTAATAAAGGTTAAAATTTATTTAAACTAAATTGAAAATGATCTTAGTCATTGTATCTATAAAAATAAGATACAACTTTAATTATACAAGCAAATATTCATATGTGATTAAAAATAACATTTTTATTTTGATAGATTTAAGATATACAAAGTTCATTTTTTAAGAACTGTTAAAAGTTATAATAAACTTAAGTTTATTTAAAAAAGGTTTTTGAGTTGGTGACTAAAAGTAAGCTAAATAATGATGTATAATTTAAATTTAGTTTACTGATTAAAATATCATACTTTAAGAGCTAATTAGCATATTTTATTTCAAATAATAATTTTATAAGCTTACATTCAAAGCCACTTTAAGATAATAAATAGATATTGAAATATAAAGTTGCAGCACAATTCCAAAAGCTGATATCAAGGGCTTTCTAATGATACTAGTTTGAGAAAGATTGAAGTACTATTTGCCGAGATATCAACAGTTAACTAGAATATAAAATGGGTAAATAAACAATGATATCAGACTTCAGGGGTGATATTGATAAATTAAGGAGATCAGTTGGGGGTCAGTTGGGGATTTATGCCTGTAGTGCAAAAGCTCAGCTAACATGGTATTTAAAAAGCTCAACTTTACAAAAATTTACTTTACAATCCACACATTTATCCTCTCTGATAACTGCACATATATTTCCAAGCAAGAACTGCCTGAACCAATCCAAGGAACCCAACCACTATCATTATGGAACCTATCAAGTTTGCACCTCAGATGACACCCTTCTTCTCACTGGGGGCTTCTACTAAGAGAGAAGGAATCTCTATGCTTAAACAAGCATTCCTTTTTACTGCTGGCAATGATCTTAACAGCTTTGTTGAGCACTTCTTATTAAAAACAGAGTTTGGAAAAAGTACCTTCTTACCTGTCATACAAAATTCCAAGACAGATGATTTCCTTAACAACTTAAAGGAATTGATGTCAGAATCCCCTAACAAGTACCTTCCTTCCCTAAGAGCATTGGTTACATTAAGCTACAATTTGAAAGAGCTTTGGGATTGTGGATTTAAAATGACAAAAAATGAGTATTCATATTCTAAAAAAATAAAAAATGCTAAAAAAGTATCATTAAATTCAAAAAATAAAAAAGGAAAAATGATTCAGTAAAGAAAGAAAGCATAAAAAATATTTTAAGACATATATTAGAAAATTCATTTCCAACCAACCAATTCACTAAAAAATCCCCTGGATTGATTTATGAAGAATTACAAAAAGAATTGAGTGAATACTCAACTAAAATAAAATACTCATTATTGAAAACAAATAAAGAAATTTATTAAGATATGAAAATAAAAAACAATATTTCTATTTCACTTTCCACTTTCTATAAGCTTATTCCTAATAATATAATTAAAAGCAAAAAGAAAACTGATATGTGTAACATTTGCAACTTAAAAAAATCATTAGAAATGAAGAAAAAGGATTTGAGTATAAAGAAGTTGCCATTGCCTAAATCTATTAAAGAAAATTTGGAATCTATTGACCTACATGAAAAGTTTTATAAGTGTCAGAAAATTGTGGACCATGGTATTTTATCATGCGCCAGATGATATCCTAAGTCTTCTAGCATTAGGAAAGTACAGAGAACCTGTGACTTTGGCGTAATCTTTGGTCCAGAATATTTTGTTGCCATCAGAAGTAGCAAATCTGACAGGGCCCAAGGCCTGAAGGATTTGGGATGGTTCCTCCTACTTCTGGATATAGGTTCATAAGTTGTTATCTCTACATTTTACTATAGGGTTTAATACTGTATGGCAACAGTATGATATTTTGTTCTCCATTAATAAAGCCTTAAGAGAGGATCACATTGAGGAAATAAGACTTGGATCAATCATCAAGCCGTTAAAAAATCACCAGTCTTCTATTCTAATGGACTGGCTTTAAGGCAGCCTGCCTGCCCGCGTTTTATCCGAGTTAGCTCACAACGCTAAAGGAGACTGGAGTAGCATTATGGCAGCACAGCAGGAGGCCCAGCCTTTTTGGGGTGGTTTTAATGGAAGGCTAAATTGACATCTTTCACAGATTGGTATTCTTTCTGTCTACCTGGGCCACTTCCAGGGCTAGCTAGCCAGTGACAGCTACTAGTTCACAGAGATGATTATTTCACTTAATCAGAGCTACTCTAATACAATTAGCTTAAAGCCTTTTATCTTATTTTGGTTGGCCTGATGGCCCAGTCCATGTTGGACTCTTCTAGATATAATGCAGATGATGGTTCATATGACAGCCCTCTTGTTCTAGGATTCATTTAAAGTTTTAGAATAGTAATTATTATGGGAAGCATGTTTGAGGTGGTGGTTGAGGTGGATTAATTAATGAGCAGTAATTGCATATACCATTAATTAATTGTAATGCATGAGTATGTTGATGCCAGGATATGATTTGATCACTGATCCCACAACCTGCGGCCCACATTATTTTGTTGAAACCTTTCCTAAGAGCAATTAACTGCTGGCCCGTATTAATTTGTTGAAACTGTTAATTAGTCAATATCCAGAAATCCTGACAATAAGCATCAAAATAAAGAATATATTAGTGATATAAATAATCTTGATAATAATTCATGTGTTATAGTAATAGACTATAAATAAAACTTTAAAATAGGTGGGGGTCCTATAGAGACAAATAATTGTTTTTATGAGAAAATACCTATTTCTTTATTAGGATTTGCAATTGCTTTTAAAGAAAATGAGAAAATTAAATATGAGTATCATGACTTTTTATCTGGAATTTTATCTCATGACTCTTTGTTTTCAGGTCAGTATTTGATAAGTCTGCTTAAAAATAATAAATTTAAGAATATTCAAAATATTAAAGTTTGGACTGATAATGGTAATCATTTCAGATCTTATGAATTCTTATATTATCTTTTTAAAGAGGTACCTAAAATTATGAAAGGAACAATTAAGTTTAATAGATTTGTTGAGTGTCATGGCAAAAGTATTGTTGATCATCATTTTGGTGTATTATCTAAAATATTTAAACAAAAGGAAAATGAGATTTATATAAAAAATATAAATGATCTCAAAATGGTTTTTGAGAGAGAGGAAGAAAGAAAGGGTTTATATGAGTCACTTGTAAATAATTCAGATGTTTCCCAGAAAAACCTTTTTTTACATCTATGATAGAAAATCTAGGCCTAAAAAAGCTGGCTTGAAGTCAAAGCATTTTATGTTAATCTTTCATATTTAATGAAAGATGGTGAGCTGTATGTTTCACCTTTGACATTTGAGGATGTAAAGGAGTACTCCAAAATAAATTACTGTGAAAAGTTCTGCACAGATGACAGAGAAACAAAGAGAGCTGATACTACTAAAGGATTGGTAGGATATGTTCATGAAGTTGGACACATAACAAAAACTTATATTTCACATAGGGTAAATAGTCTTTTAAATACAACAACTTTTTTTCTAAAAATAACTAAGAAATTAATTATATGAGCCAAAGATAGGGTAATAGCAATTATAGCTTTGGGGCTGTTATTACTCTCCCATGAAACTCATATATTTGATTCTTGGCTTATTAAAATAGAAAAAAGGGGTTTAGCAAAACATACAGTTGATAAAAACAAGATTTATTTTATTATTTGTATATTTTACACTCTTAAACTTTTCTTCAGTAAACTAAGCATTATATTAATGTTCAAAAAACATAAGTTTATGACTTAAATGATACCAAAGAAGTTAAAATGCTTTGAAATGCTTAAGCTGGCGCCTTGGCTTAATCTAACAAATAATGACCCACATCTTGAACAATCAAGAAAATGTTCCTGGCGTAACTTTGGAGCTCATCTTTGCTACACAACTTACTATTTATAAGATATTTGTCCAGCTTAAAAACCATCCTAGCTTGACGAAAGCTCATCGTTGTTTGAGATTATAATTGTGCATAATGAAATGATTGCCTTGGATGTAGCGTAACTACTGAAATGCTAGTATTGGTTTGATTTGTTTTTAAAAGTAAATGTACAATGTCAGAATAACATTCTGAACCATTCGTACGAAGATTAGAGTTTATGTATAAACCGTCGCACCTCAGCTGGAACCTTAAAAAGGGTTGAGATGATGAAATTCTTAGAGAAAAGATCTACATTGATTAATACGACATTTTAAGCTGCTACTATAAGGATCCAAAAATACAATAGTAAAGCCAGATTTCAATGTTCAGTCACCGAATAAAGTCTTCTGAAAGATTAATCTCATGAAGCAAAGGATTCTTAAGGGCTTGGCCAGCTAATTGGTTTACTGAGTGAAAAGTATACTAGAGTAGCTGCCCCACAATAGCTAGCGAGCTCGGGCGGCACCAACGACCAGATAGGATTCCGGAGGCTAAGCCGCCGGAGACCGCACTCAAGAAACTATTGGAAGTTCCACCTGGAATAACAGGACGCAGTGATCGGATCCTGAGAGTTGGATTAATTGATACCCTGCAAAATATAGCAAGCATAGGAAACGTTACCTCAGACAAGCAGTTAAGAGACGGAAGAAAAAAAGACATCGTAATCGTCAATTTCACTGCGAATATCAAGCTTGGGTCGGACTTTATCTCGGAGCTGAAGTAGCTCTGCGTTTTGGAACTCATCATCAATCTCCAAAAGCACAAGGCGAGGCGAATTGCTGATAATCCACTGGATGGAATCGTAGCAAAACAAGGGCGCCTTTGCCCGCAAGGTCATTAAGCTGAGAGTCCTTTGGGAATTGATGAGAGTGTCTAAGAACGAGGATGGAATCGTCCCGTTCGGAAGGGTGTCAGTCACATCCAAGTATTGTAGACTATCCAGGTAATTGACAAGGACGCCAAGGAAGACATCTCCGAGTGAGTTGAGGTCTTTAACCGATAGATAGCGTATTGGACAAGGGGCAAGCAGGCCATTTTTAAGTCGACGGGATATTTGCAAGAAATGCTCATCAGAAATGGCAGCATTATCTAAGCATAACTTTACAAGGGTTGGCAACCCAATAAAGATCTGCGTGATAGCGTCGGCTGACACAAGAGTACAAGAATCCAGAGACAAGTAAGTCAATCTAGAGAATCGTTGTGCTGTGAAGGTGTAGTCCACATTCATGTTAAGAGCATAAAGGACCAAGTGGCGGTAAGGATATTGGGCTCCCGCTAAAAGCTGAGGCATGCGGTTCCCATCCTCTGCTAGCCCTTCCCAGCCCCGGACTCGCAGCTCCGTAAGATTGGGTAGGTTGGAGGGCTTGAGTTGAAACTTGTGACAAGCTCGAGTAAGAGACCCCACCTCCCCAAAGGTAAGCATGCTCAGCTTTTCGGAGTAGAAATCAAGGGAGAGGATGGCAGATTCCATAAAAAACTCCCCTACCAAGTCGAGAAACTCCAGATTGGGGAAATTTGTTGTTATAAATCTAATTGTAGATGATTCAATAGCAGAGAGCTTGCTTAAATTTAAAACTCTCAAGTTCTCAGGGACAAAGTATAATAGCTCTGAGAGTAGAGTGCTATTGATAGTCATACGCTGACAACGAAGGGTATGCATGTGAGGAAAATGAGGTATTTGGGCTAGCTCTGGGAGATTAGCGTCAAAGGCTGCGCTAATCTGAACATCAACCAGCTGCTTGGCATATCTATCATGAACCAGATCAAAGAGCTCATTAGTAAGGACTTCTTCTACAAGGATGTGGGTGACATTGGGGCAGAACTGAAAGATGAATTCTAAGTCTAGTAAGCCAATTTTTTGAGAAAGGGTGATTTTTCGAACTTCTTCGCCATATTTTTTAAGCATCCTGGTGAGATCTGGCGTCTCTTTCCGGAACCAGTAGTCATCTAGAGTCTCAAAGAAATATTTTATTAAACCAGAATACCAACGCATATCCAGCTCCAAGAATTTTAGTCGTTGGTCTGGTGTGAGCCAGGCACCAACTTTATTGGTGACTTGCTCAGACAGGATTCGTTTTGGCTTTTTCTTGGGGCGAATCAGGTTGGTAGTACTCATTCTGGAAAAGAAACAATCGGTTACTGAATTTTTTATAATCCTTTAAACTATTGAAAAACGATAAAAAAGTGAATACAGATAGAAATAAATTAAAGGTTCTTACATGCTTGATTTTTCGAAAAGTCTGGAAGGGTTCGACATAGGACATTAACAAGAATTCAATATGGTGGCGTGGACTTATTTAAGTACAATCAAAGAAAGCCTTTTGATTAGGAGTATAAAGTGGCAGAGGCATTGTACTTCAAATAAAATAACGGCGTTAACGGGAGTAAATGCCCCATGATATCATCGGATTTAAAATAGAAAGTGAAAGCAGAAAATATTTTGCAACTCATCCAAGCATAGAAGACAGATTTCTCGCCGCATTGAATCAAACAAATGGTTTAGTTTAGAGAAATATTTGATGGGGTGAAAGATCGGAAGCTGCTTTCACCAGCCACTCTTGGCCAGCTCCTGAAAAATCATACATCAGTCCAAAAAACAAATTAGCCTGGGGATTTGTATCTCGGTTGCTTTGAAATTGGAACTCTGGCTGAAATCAAAGATTTTGCTTTAAACTGAGGCACCAATTTTCTATCATGCTGGTTGGAAAGATTTATTCTAATAAAGAATGCACTTTAATACGACAAAAATATAACCCCATATAGAAATATAAAGAATTCAACACTTTTTGAAGCTCATCTTGTCATGAATCCTATCATTCACTTGGTTTCAATTCACCCACTAACTGGAGAATGCACAATCTATTTCAATTGCCAACTTTGTTCTGGTATAATAAAGCACCCTTTACAAAAGCTAAATTGAAATTGAGACTTATTTTAAATGACCTCCACCACCCTTTTTGATCTTTATACTTGGGTCCATTAATCCTGATATCTGTCCACTTACTACCTTTATAGCTATTTATTATCATCTTTATTTTTTTGGACTTTTTTGCCCCTTCTAGTTTTTAAAACTCAGAAATCCTTACTTCTAATAATAAATCCTGTGAATTTAAGGTATAGCATCATTGAATCATCCCTAAAGAACTAACGTCTGATTAGTTTCAAACCTATACCCTTCTAAGTCAAGGTTAAAGTATGTGCTCCTATTGTTTGCATACAACAAGGCAGCAACACAAAGCTCTTAAAAGTTATTTTGATAATTTAGCTATCCTTAAATGAGATATAAAAGACTTTAGATTAGAAATTAAAAAAGACTTGATTTTAAAATAACATAAGTGTGATTTGCAGTACAAGATAACATTGCCCCATGTTATTGGTCATCACACGTTCTATAATAAAATTTAACCACTCACAGAAGCATCTGCTGTGATGATTTACTATCTAGCCACAGCTGAAAATGACCCCAAAGATTATACACTAGCTTCACAGAAGTGAGGATGAACCTAAAAAATCCATACACAAACAAAATCAACTCAACCTTAAAAAAATTCTAAGCACTTTACTTTTCAGAGCTGCTGAGATGAACAAACCAAATTTAGATCAGAGCAAACTAAATATGTGCATAGAGCATAACATAAAAAAGGTTTTTTAACTAACACCAGCAGAAAAAGAGCATTTAAATATTTTTAATGTGACACAGCAAGCACATCAAACACCAGTAAAAATATAGCCACAATTGAAGTCAATGATACACACCCAAAATTTAGAACAGATCAAACTTACACAAGGATATTCCAGATCCTAAACAACACCCAGATGTATATTATTTCTTTAGAAAATGCATTATTAGAATACATAATAATCAAGTGTTGCAACATCTACAATCACCCTCTCTCAGAGAAATAATTCTCCAAGTGATTCCCCAATTAATCATTAAGTTGGTGGCACTCTTATCAAATGCATATCTAATACAGGGAACAAACCTTTTGAACCCTAAGAGGAACAATCACTTGGATAAGCCCCATGACTACCATGACATACATGGACAGTATGTGGCTTCTCATGATACTATATAATACTCTAAACTCATACCAATAAAGTATCATTCCCTTCTTAGATTTTCCTCTTTATTTTTCTTTATATACTTTTTATAAGTATATACTTGACAAAAGTATAGAGTACACAAAAGTTGCACATACAGCAAACAAACCCAGTCAAACAATGCTGTATTTTCTCTTTATTTTGGCTAGAAGCAAACATTAAAAAAGAAAATATAAATATTCACCGCCCATCCACTTATTTTTAGTTTGGAAATGGGGGCATCAGATTTAAAATCCAGTTTTACAATCAGATAATTCAAATAGTGGCTAGTAAACTTTAGTAAAACCGTCTCATAGCAGCCACACAAACATAGAATTATTCCTCTTTTATTGAGATTTTATTGCATTTTTAAAATGGTTTTTGCAAGTAATAGTGCTGTATGTTTGGACTGGTGGGTATAGCTAGCAAGAATTAACCCTGGTGTTGCAACATCTTTGATTACTCCCTCTTGGGGAATTAACACCCCAAGTAGATCACCAAATGGCTCATTAAATGGTTCACCAGCCAGTCAGTAAACTGGTGGCACCATTATCAGTCAACCATCTATGACGGGGATCACTCAATCCAGGTCCTAAATGGAACACAACTTGATTAAGCCTTGTGACTCAAGAGGAACATTACTCAGATAAGCCCCATGACCCCCATGACGTACATGGACAGTATGTAGCTTGTCATGATACTATATGTTATTCTATATTCATATCCAATAAAGTATCATTCTCTTCTTAAATCTTCCCCTTTTCCCGTTTATTATACTTCCCAGAAGTATAAACTCAACAGTGGTGGCACAGGTAGGTTATCCATACCTATCCAACTCAAAGGAAAAAATTCTTCCTAAGAAAAAGACCCAAGCAATGGTGCTCCCTAACAGCTGGAGAGACTACAAAGAAGGACAAGACGTTCCTGCAGGTTTTGCTATCTATGACAACGTCCTTGTACCCATTGAATAATACAAAACTCTCAAAGCCCGCAGACTGTTACCCACAGTACTGACCACAATAGCACCACAGCAGCCTGAGATACACAATATTGTATTCCAATGTCTGTGTACAGCTGAAATTGGCACCTTTTCAAGACTACGCTGAGAAAACTCCTCTCTTTGGATTAACAGTACACAAAGCAAATTAAAACAAGTGGAATTGTAAAGTCACTCCCCTCTTTAGCCCTGGATAGGACAATCTTCCCGCGCTGCACAAAAAAATCTGCTCAGAAGCTGGCCAAGCCCCTCAATTCCCTTGAAGATTTAGCCCACACAATCAATGAGATATTTGTGTTGGCATATCCTTCTCAAGTGGTAAATAAGGGTGCTTTGAATTCTGTCCCTGCTTGGGAGGAATCCCTGATTAATTTGGACTATTTTCTGGCTTGGGCTTGACCACATTTAAAATTAATTAGGTCTAAGCAACCAGGTCGCGCTACTGCCAAATCATTAAATCCCAACTCAACTGGAATTGATGGCATTCAGAAGTGTTCTTTAGGCACTAGCCAATCAGAGGTTGGGTTGGAAATTAATGAGAAACCATCCAAACTCCCTGAAATTATTGGCAAAAATTCTATCTCACCCAATCAAATGACTGGCTGAGGTCACCTGACCTTTTAATCTCAATGGTCTTTCCTTAAAGCAAGACAGGGTAATTTTGGTCCCCTGCTTGCTCATTCTTACAAATAAAGTTTAGGCTTTTCTTTTCAAACTTAAGTGGTTTCTTTGGCTCTGTTGTTGACCCTTTTGAATTTTCTAAGATTATTAGTAAAGATTTTCTTTTCCCTTACCTTTCCCCTCAATTTTGGGCCCGTTTGGCACTTTCCAAAGCCCCTATCTACGTTGTTAGCGTCAAGATTAAAGCTTACCTCTTTTGCTTTGAAAAAAACAACTCAATTTTAGAAAAAAGTAGTAAATTTAATATAATTACCTATTTTAAGTTCAATTTTGTGTTAATTTTGCTTTTGCTTGTGCTTAGACTTTATATACACTTTAAACAAGCTTCACTATACACTTTAATAAAGCTTTTTGAAACACTTTTGAGTCCTTTGGTCCGCAGTTGCTGTTTCTTACCTATTCCACGTGCTATAGAGTCCCCTGGTTTGAATTTTATCATAGAATTTGCAGGACCATCTGCAATTTTGTTGTGGTTCAACCTCAGACTCCAAAATGTTAGTGCCTCTGATAAAATTTGTGGTTTTTACCTTGGCACCAGCCCTGGTAATGATCTGGTCTACCTCTCCAGACCTTTGGGGCCGTATCTTCAATTCCTTTATACACATTGGCACCAGCCCCAACCAGCTCTTAATATTTTTGAGGATATCCCTGCACACGCTCAGGACATATACACCACCAGTGAGAACATGGTGAGAAGTCTAACCTGTGATGACCTATAGCTCCCTGCCATCAAGACAGCCTCTGCTACTCCCCCCAGTCTGGCCTACCCTACGCTCCTCCCTCTGAGGATCCACTTTTCTGTTTTCAGAGGAAGGCTTGGGCACCCCAGAGCTCACTCCCAAATATGCATCCTGGTTGCTTAGCAGAATGGTTTTGATGGGTTTGGACTCCTACTTTCCCCAGGTATCTGCCGCGTCCTCCCTATGGATGCCCCTTTGAGCAGCCATGCCAGTCCTGTACTGGATGGCGTCCTGGTTTATCCTCCCTCCAGGATGGGAGCCAAACTTAGTTAGTTTAGCCCCCCTCTCTCACAGGAATACAGTAGTTTTAAAAGCTATGGCAACAACTGAAAATATCTCAGATTTAAACAAAATGATTTCAGATTTAAACAAAATCCAACTATCAGGTTAAAATATACACTCTGTTAACAGGGTTTATTGGCGTTAATGGGCAAAATGAGTCAACACAGCAACAAAGAGCTCATGTGCAAAGCAAAACCATTCAAAATACAATCCAAAATACATTGATTCACAAATAAAATGGTGTGAGTTGACTTTCAGTGTACATATGGGTCATTATTTTTCTTGTTATGCCTAAGCACTGGACTGATTATTTTATAACTTAATTACATTATTCATATTCAAATTATTCAGAAAGATTAAAATACAATCAATGTCAAATCTTTAATTGATCTTGGGCTTAGATATTTTTAAAAAAAATATTTTATCAATTTTAGAATTGAAAATTACACCTTATAATATAGCTGGAAATATCTTAAGTGCTACTACATACTACAAGCTAAAAATATTTATGATGAGTTGCATGGGAGATTAATAGCAGCCCCAAAGCTATAAATGCTATTACCCTATCTTTGGCTCATCATAAATATTCTTAGTTTGTTTCAAAAAAGGTTGTTGTTTTTGAAAGACTGATAACTCTATTTAAAATACACCCACTAGTAAGCTACCCTACTTCATGAACTTGCCCTAATGCACCACTAGCATCTTCTGATATTTCTGTTTCTCTGGTATCATCACACAATTTCAAATGATAAGTTATCTCAGAATATTCTGAGAAACTTTCAAATGTTAAAGGTGAAGTATACGACTTCCCATCTTTCATCAAATATGAAAGATTAATGCGCAGATTTTTAACCTCAAGCTCTCTCCTTATAGGCCTAACTTTTCTCTCATAAATATAAAAGAATGACTTTTGAGAAATATTTGAGCCTGATACCGCTGATTTATAAAATTCTTTTCTTTTTTCTTCTTGCTCAAAAATATTTTTAATATCATTTATATTCTTAATATAAAGCTGATTTTCTTTCTCTTTTAATGTTTTTGATATTACACCAAAGTGACCATCAACAATAATTTTCCCATGACATTCTACAAATCTATTGTATTTAATAGACCCTTTAATGTATTGTGGTATCTCTTTAAAAAGATAATTTAAGAATTCATAGGATCTAAAATAGTTTCCATTATCAGTCCATACTTTGATATTATTTATTTTTTTAAACTTATCTGATTTAAGAAGACTTATTAGACATTCACCTGAAAACAAATAATCATGAGACAATATTTGAGATAAAAAATCATGGTATTTATATTTAACTTTATTGTTTTCTTTAAATACCAATGCAAACCCCAATAAAGAAATATGTCTTTTGGAATAAAACCAGTTATTGGTTTCAATTGGACCATCACCAACTTTTAAATTCTCCTTAAAATCTATGACTATAATACATGATTCATTATCTAATTCATTGATATCTTGCTTATATTCCCTATTTTGATGAGCATAAAAGTCTTGGTGCTGATTAATAGCTTTTAAGTCACTGTTTATAGATTCTGGCAATAATAAGTTTTTATTTTCACATTCTTCTTTTCTTTTTTCTAAGGATGATTTTAAGTTACAAATATTACACATGTCAGTTTGTTTTTTACTCTTTATTATATTTTTTGGTATTAATTTATAATAAGTTGAAAGTGATATTGAAATTTCATTTTTTATTTTCATATTTTCATATATTTCTTTTTTTGTTTTTAATAGAGAATATTTTATTTCAGTTGAATATTCATTCATTTCTTTTTCAATGTCTTTATAAATTTTTTCTGGTGCTTTTTTTATAAACTGGCTTGTGTCAAAAGAATTTTCCAGTAGTTTTTTAATTATTTTTTTGATTATTTCTTTTTTTAATGAATAGTTATTATCTTTTTGGCTTTTTTTGTTTAAGCTTACATTTTTATTTTTATTTATTTTTCTTGAGTATTCAAACTCACTTTTGGTTATATTAAATCCCATATCAGTAAGCTCTTTTAAAGAGTAACTGGAAGTAACCAGAGATCTCAAGGCTGGGAGATGCTTTTGAGAAGCAGATTTCAGAAGATCCTTTAAGTTGTCAATTATCCCATTTAGTTTCTGATTTTGAATTAAAGGAATGAACTCTGTTTTTCCAAACTCCGTTTGAGTGAGGAAGTGATTGATGAAGGAATTAAGATTGCCTCCAGAAACAAAGAGGAATTTTTTCTTTAGCATAGCAATTCTTTCTCTTTTTGTTTATGCTCCCAGTGAGGAAAATGGCTTCATGGCAAAAGTAAAGTTAACAGATTCCATAATATTGGATTTGTGATTGCTGATAAAGAGATACTTTGTAGAGATGCCTTGCAAAAGAGTGCTGGTTGCAGGAATTATATCTTTTTGTGAAGATGGTTTGAAGTAAACCTTAGGTGGTGCTTTAGCTCTTATATACCAAGCCTTATGACACCATTCTGAAAGAAATGATGTGACAGCTTTATTTACAATTTCAACT
This sequence comes from Entomophthora muscae, assembly GCA_014839935.2. Taxonomy (NCBI): domain Eukaryota; kingdom Fungi; phylum Entomophthoromycota; class Entomophthoromycetes; order Entomophthorales; family Entomophthoraceae; genus Entomophthora; species Entomophthora muscae. The sequence goes on along the minus strand of QTSX02006746.1, from coordinate 31,502 downwards.
TGAATTTATATTTCTAGAATAAATGAACTCCCAGTTTTCATGCACAAGTGATATATGTGTATCAGCTAAGCATCAAATTACATCATATCCTCTTTGTAATCTATGCAAATCAATTAAAATGATGTATTAACTTAATTATAACTGTCCCGCATATTTTTAAAATGATAAAATATTAAAGAATTGTATTTAAAAAATGCTTAATTTGAGGTTTGCAGTTCACTTGAACCTCAAAATTCATCTAAACAGCAAATAAATTAATGTCCTAACTTTAAACTACCATAAAATCCAAAATAATTAAGCTTTTTAAATAAAATAAAATGCAGAAATGATGCTCTTGATCTTATCTTTAATTTAGTCAAATAAAAAGCATATATTTACTAATGAAAAATTATCTTTTTTAAGCTTTAAGCAATCTTTTTTATTTCATTATCAAAATCATATAATAAAATCTGACATATGTTCTTTTAAATTGCTTTTGCTTTAATATTCAATATTATATATATTAATATTTTAATAACAATGGAAATATAAGATTCTTAGCTTCATTTTGATAGTTTATAGTGAGAAAAATATTAACTTTTTGTTGAGTTATTACTGTTTTAAATATAAACATTTGTAATTTGATTTTTTCAAAATTGAACTGTTATGCTGTGGCTTGGGCAGCATGTGTATTAGAAAATGGCCTAATCCCTAAAATAATGACCCATATGTTTACTATGTGAATTGGTGACAAAATACACCCAAGCACAGTGAGTCAAAACTCAAACCAAAAACAAAACACAATGGCAACTCACTATGTAAACAAAATCATTCATGTAATGTGTGCAATGGATTGTAATCATGAATGATACCAAGGTATCTAAAATAAGACACAAGATCTGAAACATAAAATTTAAAAATATTGTGTTGGGTGTTTGAATTTGGTAGTAAAATCTAGGGAAATGGGTGGAATTTTTTTGAGTATTCTAAAATGGGCGTTGTAAAACCAAAAACAACTAATTAAGAAATAAAAAATCTATAATTGGGATATTGGGTGGGAAAAATATTAATTAAATATCCATATTCAGATAAAATCAAAAATTAAAATTAGAGAGTAACTTAATTGAAATTTATTTAATATTTCATTAAATTTTAAAATGGAAGGAACATAACAACAGAGTACCAATACACCCGTTGTGTGCCGCGGTTGCAATTGCCCCTGCAGGTCAAAGAATAGAGTTAGTGCAACCCAAGTGCCTACTCAGGAGGGAGGCAGGAGAGGAGAGTTCCATAGTGATGCTGCACTGACACAGCTGGTTCAAGGAGCACAAGCTGCTAGGGTGCAGAGCATAAACCCTTGGGTCCCAAAGCTGACTTGGAAGCCAACCAAGGTCACCACTACAAAGAAAGTTAGAAACAAGGAGGTAGAACTTACTTTGTATGTGTTTGACGTTGTGTACCAGCAAGAGTCAGTCCCGTCAGCCATGCTGGAGAAGTTGAAGCCTGTACTTGATACTAGCTACAAGTCCTACGTCAGTGATGGCAATCAGGAGGATGTCGAGGAGCTCAAGTTCTATCAAACCAATGAGGGGCAGTTAGTGTTGAAGAAAGTTGCTGTGTTTTACACCAAGGTGCCCATGCCTTGCAAGCCTGTCATCAATCAGGATCCTGTCTTGTTTGAACCTACAAAGCCCACTCAGAAGAATATTCCTGATATCAAACACATCATCCTGCCTAAGCTAATGTGCAAATCAGGTAATTACAAGGCGGCTGTTGTTGGGGTGGATCCCAAGTACGCTTCCAAGACATTCAACAAGTTCATCAATACTGGCCAAGTCCTTGCTGTGGAGAAATCCTTGCACGTGTCAACCATGCTCACCAAGGAGCACAAATAGGCAATCAGCCAGTGGATAACCCGGGACTGCCATCTTGAACTGGCAAATATACAGGCCATGGTCAAATCTACTTTTGGGATTGAGGCCTCAATTTCCTTTTACTACCATCTGGTCAAGGGAATGCGCTTTTCCTGGAAAAAGCTTGGGGTATCTCCCTATAATAGAAACAGCCCAACCAACATTGATCTCTGGAAAAACTACGCAGAGGTGTACACTGCCCTCAAAGCCAAGGGAAGTTCAAATTTTATTATATTGACAAATCAGCATTTGCCTCGTCTATGCGTGATGCATATGACTGTATCCCCAAAGGCTCCAATGACAGGATGGCTTGGCGTGCTGCAGTCCGCGCCACAGCCTACTTGATGGTGGCTCTCCTTGGTCCAAAGGGGGTTGAGCTATACCAAATGATACTGGGCTCCCACAACAGCCATACCTTCCTATCATTTCTCCAATTGGTCCAGGAGCACCTGAGGCGCATGAGCCCTGGCTTCACCAATGTCATTGTGTTGGACAACGTTGGTCTCCACAAAGTGGCTGACATTTTTGAGGAATTCCCAATGATTGACACCAACAGCGCAGTAGGCCCCCAGCAATTGGCCACAGCAAATTTGCGCCTTCTCTTCCTCCCTGCTTATTTGCCATTCCTAAATCCCATCAAGGAAGTCTTTGGGTGGCTCAAGCAAGTCTTCAAGCAAGGAACCCCAACTGGGACTAAGGACCTCTTTGATTTGCTGCAGGCCGGGATCCACACCCTCCCAGCCAAGACCATGGCCAAATTCTATGGCTACGCTGATTTTTTCATCCCTGTGTGCCTAGCCAAACAGCCAATCAATTAAAGGCTTAGCGTTTCCAATTCTTTTTTATATTATCTAATTTACTATTCAAGATTTATTAATTATCATTTTATATTTAGATGTTTACAAGCCTGCAATCACATTCAGTAGGACAATCAATGAAGGTTAGTAACTTATTTATTTATAATAATTTTTTATTGTGTTGTCTAAGGGTATACCAAACACTTGATACTGGATTATGCAAACACATTAATATCACTTTTGGAATATATATAATACTCAAATTTTTTTAATTATAATGTGTACAAATCAGAAGTAGATTTATTGAAATATATTATAATGCTTTTATTAAGACCTTCTCTGGGATATATTCTGCAAATCCTGTTTGCTAAAATGTGAATTAGAAAATTTTATTATAATGAAAATATTGTAGAGTATAAAGATGTTTATTAGAAGAGAGAATTTATTATGAACACCTGTAGTGAGTTCTTCTGTATGTACCCACCCCGCAATGGAGGTGGCACACAACCTCCACCGCCACACTGTGGACGGTGGATACGCCCTTATCAAAAAACTTCCTCCTGCTGGTGAAGGGGAGTAGGCTTAGATGCAAATGAAGGAGCAGCTTTTTGGGCGGGGCTGCAAACCTGTAAATCCCTGCCAGGACCAGGGCATCTTGTATCACATGGTCCACCAAGTCATACCTGGGGGGGCCTTCTTCCTGTCAAGTGCAAGGCAGGCCTTGTCAATTCCTAGAAGAACCCCGTCTAGATCCTTCACGCTGGCGCTCATCCCAAAGAAGAAATAATACCCAAGGTAAACCACCAAGTGAAGCCTTTGCCCAGAAAAGGTTTCTGTAAACTCACATAATTTATTATAAACCACACTGATCTTCTTATTGTTCCTGGTCTTTGCAAAGGTAAGATCCATTGCCAAGGGGAGCCCTGTCTCATCTGTACTCCAGGCTAGCCCAAAGTCTGCCAGGAGGATCTTAGTTTTCTTGACAGCTGTTGCGTCTGCAACAGCCAATTTCCCAACTGTGCGCCCAAAGTTGTCCAGAAGGTAAGATATGGTGTGCTCCACCGGGAAGCAGAAGCAAGCAGCCGCATGAGCCCATCTCTGGTACATTCTTAAATGAGAGCGTCACCAGGACGTTCAAAACAAGCTCAATGGAGTTTACACAGTAAACTCCACTGAGATTAACCGGGTCCAGGCGGTCCAGTTGGGCATCCTTATAGACAGTAACCTCCCACTCAGATGCCCCCTTGCCATGTGTCAGCCCGGCCAATGCCTTCTGCAACATTGGAAAGGACCCATGGATGCAGTCCTCCAGCTCCCGCAAGACAGGGGGAGACAGATACAGCTGCTTGGTCACATGAGTGGCGTAATTGGCATAGAATGTGGCAGGGACAAAAGGAACCAGGACCCAGCAGAGTTCACCATCAATATTCTCTAAGAGAAGGTAAGTATTTTGAAGTTGTTATTAATTTTAGATTAACTTTACAGGTTTCTTCTTGCCGGCGGCTTCAGCAGGCTTTGCCATTCTTGGCACAAGTAATTGTGCTGGCAATTCAGTGTCCACAGTTCTTGCACGCTTTGCAGGTTTGAGATGTTCATACATCTCAGGGTTGTCAACCCAGATGGACGGCACAGAGAGGGTAAAGAACTTGAATTAAAGGCCTTCAACAACGTCTTCTGGACATTTAAAAGCTGTTCAATTGTTGTTTTGGGGGTGTCTGGCATCTTGGCCATGAGTGCCTTGGAGGACACCTTTTAAATTTTGTCCCCTGTAAGGACAGCTGCCTTGACTTTTTCCTTGACCTTGCGGTCAATGTCTTTAATTTTTCCAATTGCCAAGTCAAGATCCTTCAAAAGCTTCTCCAATTCTCTCATTGATTTTTTACTAACCTTTTCATATGTTTTTATAGATTTTGCCCCAAAAAATTCTGTATTATTTTGATACTATTGCCTCTTTGTTTATTCCTTTTTGTTTCCCATTTACTACATTATCCCATCTTTTTACCCATTTTGTATATGTTTTATGCCCATCTCAATATGTGTTGTTTGCTTTATGTTGGCATTTTTTCTTTGATTACCATATTATTTTTGGCGCTTGACATAGCCCCTTGTGAAAATAATAACAACAATTTGGTGATCAGCTAAATTTGAATTAGAAAATTATAGTGTTAACTGTTTTTAGATAAAGTTGTTACTGATCCAAATTCAAAACCTTAATAATAAACTTTAAGCCAATCAGGAGCCAAGTGATAAAGTGATTGTTGTGACATAAAGAGTCATTCAATAATTCTTTGGTGTATGTGCGCTAATTAATATCATTGGCTGGATGTTTTGCCATTGTACACCATTGCTGCTGTGGCAAGTTGTTGATGGACTAATGTCCAATCAGCTGCTGGGTTAGCACTAGTCCATCAACAACTTGCCATAGCAGCAATGGCGTGAAATGGTAAAACATACAGCCAATCATATTAATTAGCACACATATACCAAAGAATTATTGAATGACCCTTTATGTCACAACAATCACTTTATCACTTGGCTCCTGATTGGCTTAAAGTTTATCATTAAGGTTTTGAATTTAGATCAGTAACAACTTTATCTAAAAACAGTTAACACTATAATTTTCTAATTCAAATTTAGCTGATCATCAAATTGTTGTTAATATTTTCACAAGGGGTGTGTTTAAGTGCTAAAAATAACTGTGTTCTGGGTCTAGATACATGGTATAGTAATATATGATTTTATAGAAATAAGCTGGACATAAAGAATAAAACCAACTATAAACAAAGAGAACATGAACAATTGAAATTCAAAAAAGATAATATAAATAGAAAATGTTTGGTGACAGGGGTTTATTGGGGCGGGGTAGAGTGATGCCTAGGAGGCAGAATAGCGCGGGAAGGAAGACGTAGAGGCGGTGCTGGCCTGGGGGGTCTGGGATTGGGTGGGTTGGGCTTTCAGGTGAGGGGGTGTTGGTGGCAGGGGTGGAGGCAGGAGGATTTTGCATGATGGCTGCCATATAACGCCTTTTGTATTCCTCATTGGTCATTGGCTAGATGGACTGATAGGTGGCAGTGGCCCAAGGTGGAAGGCACTTATCCTTACGTGATTGGTTGCCCATGTTCACATGGAAAACCATTTGCACAAATAAGTCAGCTACCATCTGGTGGCCAAAGAGAAAATTGTGGTCAAGGACCCCAAGATAGAGGTTGTTGAAAGCCTGAGGGCAGCGCTCCTGTAATACAGATCCCATGTTGAAGAAGACAACATCAGCCAGATAACGTCTGCATGGCTGGCGGTGTAGACTGAGGCCTGGTGCCTGTGTCCCTGGATGACCTCAAGGGCGGTGGAGCTACCCTCCATCTGGTGGCTCAAGAAAACCCAGTACTTGGAATTCAAGCCATCCCAGGAGTCAAGTAATCCACCGAGGATGTAGCTGTATGAGTAGCCATCAATAAAATCTGGGTTTGTCCAATAGTAGACAAAACCCTTGGCTGAAACAACCAGAAATGCACCAATGAACGTCCCCTTCTTGACCTTCTTCCTTTTTGAGTGGCAACTCTTCCTTGCTTTCCAAAATCATCAAAAGCTATTGATAGCTTGTAATAGAAGATGAACATGACATCATCAGTTAGACTAGTCAGGCATCAGGCCAGGGTTGATTCAATGGCAGTGTCATACAGGGAATCCTCAGCGCCATCCCATTGGTTGCCGGCAAAATTGGTAAGAACCCATATGGAAGCCACCTTCCCATACATCCAGAGCTGCACCATGCGCTCAGTCACCCAAATGCCATGGTGCACAAGTTGCTTCTGGACCTGGGTCAATGGAAGCTTGGGATCCTGCTGGAGGAGGTCAAGCATGATTGGGTATGCCTCAGATATTTGTGACTTGGGGGCCTTCTTGGGCTTCTTGGCTGTCCCAATCAGATTCTCCATGTTCATCAGGTTGTTGAATTCCTGCATGACAGTAGCCCAGGTGAATTTTAATTGGCTGGCTATCTGATCCCAGGACAGACCCTGCAGGTTCAGTGCCACAATTTCCTGAAGAATTTGGGCGGTGATGATTCGTTGCTTGGGGCGCTGGGCCACGGGAGCTGAAGCCTGATTGGCTGTAGGGGGGCAGGTTGTCTGGTGACAGTAAGTTGTTCTAAATCAAGGTTGCTATCCTGATTGGTTGGTTGGTGGGCAGCTTGTGCGGGGGTGGGTACGGGAGCAGGGGCAGAGCTAGACACTATATGACTACTGAACAAGTCAAAGCCATAGGGGTCAGTGGTCAGGTACAGGTCCGCTTCCTTGTTACCCACCTCAAAGGCTTGGGTGTAAACAGGTGCCTTCATGTTCTGAGCCTTGCCTCCATTGAAGCTGGCTTGGCTGCTTGTACTGTCAAAGATATTGCTAGTAAAAACCATTGTAAAAAAACCTAGGATAAAATCACTAAAAGTAGAAATCTTGAAATTTAATGATTTATTTTTATTGTAATCTTGAGTCTATATTTGGAAGGTTCTCAAAACATTCCATACAAATAAGGATCAATGAAAATGAATAAAATGCCTCTGTCCCTAAATTGGATAGCTGTTGATTGGCAATTAAACTGTTATTTTTCTATTTTAGGCTGCTCATACTACACATCTTGTGTGAGTTCATTTCATTTTGTGCTTATGGAATCTTGCTTCTAGATTGCTCAAATTTTGTTTCATTTTAGTCCTTCTGTTGGTGCCTCATATGAATCCTGATTGGATTATAATATACTCCAGAACAGCATCCATCCAGTTTACTTGTTGCGTCAGTTTATTTTGTATGTGGTTTGAACTACACTGCTTGATGTTTTATATAATTTTGTATAATGGGCTAGTGAAATTATTTTGTTTGACAGTTCATTTATTAACTGAAATTTTATAAATTAATTGAATCCTGAATCTTGCGCAACTTGGATTTTGTTCAAATCTGAAATCATTCTGTTTAAATATGAGGTATTTTTGGTTATTGCCATAGCTTTTAAAACTACTGTACCATAAAAAGACTCTGGGTCAGCAAAATTGCCCTCTACGCTACAGGAACCACATCATGTTTTGTAAGTGAATGGATAGCTCAATTCCCTGACCAAAAGGAAGACTGGGAGCTATTCAAGAGCGCATTCTTCAAAAATTTCTCCATGAAGGATTCTGACATAGTAATCATGACAGAAATTCAAACCTTCAAGATGACAGGAACAATCAAGGAGTACATTGCTGCATACAAAGACCTATGTGACTGCGCACCAAACACCATCAACTTTGATGAACCTGGGTCACACTTGGACTTCTACAATGGCCTTCCCACGCGCATTAGATGTCAGTTTAATATGACCCACTGCAAGAACCTTTAGGAAGTATTCTTATAAGGCAAACACGCGGCCCAAAAATCTGACAATCTACATGCAATCAACAAGCGCAAAGAGAGTCCTTCAGCCAGGAAGGATCCTTGACCCAACAAGCAAAAAAATTGAGCCAACAACACCCATCCTCAAACTGGGAATCACACTACACAAGCCAACCAGGCAAGCACCAAAGATACTAACAAGAAGGGAAAAGCTCAGGGGAGTGCTTAGGTGAGCCGCCCTCCCCCAACCTACAAGACTTGTACAGGGACCAGGACGTGGATTCAATCATCATGATTGAAGTACCCTCCAGCAACCCTCTACTGTTTGCTGCCCAAACAAGAAATAAACTCCTCACTTATCCTTTCTGTTTTTGCAGATATCAGGGCACCACACTATTTGACACTGGAGCAGACCAATCCCTAGTTGACAAGAAATTCACCAGCCTCATGAGACTACCAACCACTCAAAGCAATATCAGAAAAGTTATCATGGCGGACAACAGAAGCACATCAGTCACTCAAGAGGCAAAACCTTTCCGCGCACAAATCAGAGACGTACAAAGCACACTCAGCGGCCCAATCATATCAATCCCCAAGTACAACATTATACTTGGCCTGGACTGGATGAGAAAGACCAAGCCTCACATTGACTGGGACAGTGCTATCCTCAACATACAAAGAGGAGAAGTACACCACCATGTTTATCCAACTTACCTTGATACACTTGTGAGGGACCATGTATTTGTGAAAATCATGGAAACAGAAGAGAAAACCGACCCTAGCAAGATTAATTGGAGTACCTGCACATACAAGGGCATCCACTTTAAAAATACAGAGACTTGATATGAAAAGAACCACATCTGAGACCAGTCAGTTAACAAGTTCCCCACTGTTTTCCAAGAAACACTGCCAGGACTACCTCCTGACCGCGGCATACAACACAAAATTGACCTCAAAGGGAGTGTACCTAAAGCACAACCTATCTACTGCCTCACACCACAAGAAGACAAAGCCCTAAAGGCTTACCTTGACAAAGCACTAAAAAAGGGCTCATAAAACTTTCAAAATTGCCTTTTGGTGCTGCTGTCTTCTTTGTGGCAAAGAAAGATGGAGGACTCTGCCTGGTCACCAACTACAGAATGCTCAACAAGGTCACAATTAAGAGCAGGTATCCCCTGCCCCTAATTGGCAACCTTTTTGACGCCGTGGGGGGTCCCAGAGCTTCACAAAAATTGATTTGAAAGCAGGTTGTCACCAAATTTGCGTGAAACCTGAAGACATTCCAAAGACCACATTTAGAACTAAATGTGGATCCTTTGAATGTGTTGTTCTCAACTTTGGCATGACAAACGCTTCCAGTACCTTTGTGACCTTCATGAACAAAGTTTTCAAGGAACACATAGGAAAACAAGCAATTATCTACCTGGACAACATCATCATTTACAGTCCCAACCTGAAACAACACTGGGAAGACGTCCTCCTGGTCCTCCGCACCCTTGAAGAAAACCAACTGGTTGCAAAACCGTTGAAGTGTGAATTCTTCTTGACAGAACTCCCATTCCTCAGTCACATTATCAGCAAGGACAGAATCAAACCTGACCCAGACAAGATACAAACCATAACAGAGATGACAGCTCCAAGAAATAAGAGTGAACTCCACACATTCCTTGGAATGATAGCCTACATAAGAAGGTTTATCCCTGATTGGGGTGCCCTAACAGCCCCCTGTCTGCCATCACGGGCAAAACAACCAAGTTTTTCTGGACACCACTACATTATCAACACTTCTGCCAACTGAAGGAACACATGGTCACTGCCCCTATACTCCAATACCTGAATTTTGAGGGAATCTATGATCTAGAAACCAATGCTTCTGATTATGCCATAGGAGGAGTACTCTGTATTCAAACGGCAGAAAAGGACTTCCTCCCTGTGGCATATGAATCAAGGAAGTTGTCTGACGGTAAGAAAAGATATCCTGTACACAACAAGGAGTTGGTAGACATCATACACTACCTCATGAAGTGGCAATGCTACCTGGAAAGAGCCCAAACATTCAAGGTACTCACCAACCACAAGTCACTGATATTCTTTAAAACTTAAGAACACTTATCAAGGAGAAAAGCCAAATGGCTGAGTCTCATACAGAGATACCCCATGAAAATTGAATATAAGCCAGGCAAAGAAATGCTTACTGCAGACACCCTATCAAGGCTATACAGCAAACATGTCTTCTGCGCTAATGGCAACTCTGACTGGCCCATGTTTATTATGGGTAATCTCCAGGAAGGGTTCCCATCTGTAACACCAATGGAAATCCAAGAGAAGGTCCTTAAGAACAAACATCTGTTCAAAAATGTATATGGTACACTACACCAAATACTTCCAAATGGCGACACTGTACCCTACGTCCAGTCAACTCAAAAGATTGACACAATCCTCCAATATCACAGAGACCTTGGACACACCTGCAGCAGAAAATGGCATGAATACCTCAAGACACACTACTGGTGGCCCAACATACTAGATGATATCAGAGAGGTACTGGAACAATGCAAAGTCCTTGAGAAGTATGCCTGAACCAAAACACCACCCAAGTCCATAGTACCCGTATCCATCACACAGCCCTTCAAGGTATGGTCACTGGATATTGTGGGACCAATGCCTGGCAAAAACAAGGGCAAGAAGTAAATCACCACAGCTATTGACTATGCAACCAGGTGGCCTGTGGCGCAAGCCACTAAGGAACACAAGGGCAACAATGTGAGACAATTCACTGGGAAAGAAATCATAGCCAAGTTTGGTAAACCTGACCTCCTAATCACATATAAAGGCACCAAACGTAAGGCCATTGACACCAACATTTACCTCACCAAAAACGGGATAAAACACATAACTACCAGCCCATATCACCCTTAAGAAAATGAACAAGTAGAACAACTAAACAGCGCACTTGTAGAAGCCCTCAGTAAGTTATCTGCTAACAATCCAAAGGCCTGGGTTGATATGCTCCCAACCACGCTCATTGTAAGAGAAGGGTGCTAGACTAACAAAGTCTGGCTCTCATCCTGGTGGGACCAACCACCAGGATGCCATCCAGTGCAAGACTGGGATAGCCGCTCAAAGGGGCCTCCCAAAGGAGACCGGATGTGAAAGGGGAGGGAAATATGCATCCAAGACCATGACCAAGGCCCCAGAAAGCAACCACAGAGGGCAACCCCAGGTGGGAGGGACCTCTAAATCTAACACGGGGATTTTATGCACAGATAGTAGGAAGGAGGATGAGACTGCTGTGGGGGAAGGGTTGTACAAGTCAGAAAAAGGAGTCTCAGCAATACCAGATCCTAAAGGGGGCAACAATTCTTAAGATAAGAAGACAACCAAGGGAACAAACCATATGATGCTAAGTTGGTGGGAACCTGGGTGAGATGTCCAATTACATTAACAAGCAGACCAGGAGCAAACCCAGGAGATTGAGAAATGAAGAAAAGTTTGTTCCAAAAGACAGGTTTGGGGGACTAGAACAATAGGGAAATAGGCACAAATATCCACATAGCTACCCTGTACCAAGGAGGCAACATGTTATCAGTGGGGTGCCTGTTTTTTTACTAGAACTTCTGGGCAGATGGACCAAGTGCACAGGGTAAATAACAAGGAATGGGCCAATTTAGATCTCCTCAAAACAATTTCCAACAAAAAACTACGGGCAGGCAGACAGTTGGGCAGGCAAGCCAGGGAAAAGCGGGAGGCAGGGATAGCAGTGGGAGTTGAGACAATTACCTTTATTATTAAACAAACTTCAAAAATACAAAAGATTTTGCAAAGTCAGGAGTTTATTAAACAATTTATTTGGTAAGCAAGGGACCTGACAACCCATGCTTCCATTTTATGCAGATGGGGGGTGATAGGACTGGGGGGTTTGAAAGGGGCTATTGGAGTGCAATCTAAAGGGGAGCCCATTAAAGGCCACTGGTCAATCTTCCCCTGGTTTGTGACCAAGAAAAATAGAAGCAGCAGGCCTGGATGTAGGACTCAATCCCCCAATTGGCTAGGAGCCTTCCAAGGACTCAGGGTGCGCATTTCCCCCTAATGCCTTCCTCTGGCGTCTCCACCAGAGGGCTCTGAAACCCAATTATTTTGGGCCAAGGTACTTCTGAGCCGGAGGAATTGGTTACCTGGGACACCATCAATTGCATGAGTTGATACCCAATTTCCCCGGGCCGCGGATTAAGGGTTCCAGGCTCCATGCAGCCTGCATTTTTCTGTTGGTCTGCTAGTTGTCTTAGGACCAGGCAACACCAGGACAGCAAGCAATCTAGCTGAATTAATGTCTCCTCCGCGGTTGGAGGGGACTCCAAAGGATAGGTGGGAACTTCAGCCAGGAAGGCCAACATAAAGCGTTCATCCACTGTGTGGGCCAAGTCTTCAAGGTTTTGGAGGGGTTTTGCCTGCACGCAGGCCACTTTTTTTTGACAGTCTGGGAAATACATCCTGATCCAGGGCCAAAGGTGGGCCACAGAACTTTACACTCATGGTCTGTAGAAGAAGAGTTAACCGCAATACAGGCAAAAGCCCTTATGAACTTGTCTATGGACAAAAGCCTGCTCTTGTTAGTACATCCACAGGACCACGGTTACCTCTGCCCAAAAAGCTACCAGACAACAGTGACCCCAACGTACTACAAGCCAGAAAGGACCAAGAGGAAATGGAACCCTAAAGGGTTTAAAAGGAAAAAATCCCATTGCAACAAGAGAAATTCCAAGTCAGGGACAAAATCTGGGTTGTCAACCACAACTAACACAAATTGGACCCATGACTGCGTGGACCAGGCATTGTCATAGAAGTCAAGCCCAACAACACCTTCCTCATCAAAAGAATTGGATCTTGGACTGAAATAAAATGTATGCACCACAACTGCCTCCGCCTGTGCAAAGCAAGAACAGCACAACAAAACTCCAGGCTCCCTGTTCCCAATGCCAAACTGGATTAATACCAAGCACGCGTCCCCAACACTCTTAAGAAAATCCCCAAGTCCCTGCCTTCCAGCACCCCAGGGGAAGATGTTGCAACATCTTTGATTACTCCCTCTCAGGGAATTAACACCCCAAGTAGATCATCAAATGGCTCATCAAATGGCTCACTGGCTAGTCAGTAAACTGGTGGCACCATTATCAGTCAATCATCTATGACAGGGATCACTCAATCCAGGTCCTAAATGGAACACAACTTGATTAAGCCTTGTGACTCAAGAGGAACATTACTCAGATAAGCCCCATGACCCCCATGACGTACATGGACGGTATGTGGCTTGTCATGATACTATATATTATTCTATATTCATATCCAATAAAGTATCATTCTCTTCTTAAATCTTCCCCTTTTCTGTTTATTATACTTCCCAGAAGTATAAACTCAACACTGGTAATTGTTCAATTACTATACCTGAATACAGGGTAGTAAAACCAAAGTAGGAGTGAACAATATGTGGGGGTAAAAAATTATCTTTATTTCATATAAAAACCAAGTATATAGAGAGGTGGGAAATTGGTAGAGGGGAAATTGGTGGGATGGAAGGCCAGGGAATTAGGCCAGGTTTGGTATCAATATCATAATCATAATCATAATCAAAATATCAATATCAATATAGGCTATTGATTTTGTATCCAGAAGTAAATATCAATTGGGCAATTGGATTATTGACATCACTTCCATTTAGGTTTCCAAACTCAAGCGCCAAGTAGGAGCTTTAATTCCAGAATCAAAGCCTTGTTTGTTGCCCCTTTGTGTAATCTCTAAATTGCCAAATTACTGAGAGGATTTGAGTGAAATCCAGAATGCTCCAGAATCCACTAGTTCTCAATTAATTGGTTGAGCAATCACCTATGTGTAATTACAGTCTGGATCAGACTTCAAACTTAATGTTCATCAAATCCATCACATTTTAGCACATTGCAACAAATAGAAATCTTTTATCTATTAAACCTCAGTACCAAGACCTTATGTCAGGCAACAACTAAGAGCAAGGGGATGATCAAGCTGTTTATACGCCCAGGGCTTTAACTACATGCAGGATGAAGAGAAAACCGTTTATGTAAAGTAAAACTGGCAACTTGTTTTTTTACATCACTTGAAGACCATCATCAATCAGGGCAATCACCAAGCCCATGTACAAGAAGACATTAGAATAAATCTGCTTTTGTTCAATAATACCCTCATTTCAACAGATGAATTCACCCAATCAGAATCTTCCATTTCTCAGGAAGAAGACTCAAGCACAACATCAAAGAAAGGCCAAAAATTTGTAACCAATTAAATTTTCCAGGCAATTATGGCCTTAGACATTCAAAAAGCTGGACTTCTGGGCAATTGATGAACACCCTGGGTTTACCCAAACAACCATCATAAAGGAGTTCAAATGGTATTCAAGGAAGAAAATGCTCTCAAAGTGGAGCATACATGCTCTAAAAAGGCGTCCTGGTGTATAGAGGCTTATCCTATCATGTTGTTATTACTACAAAACAACCTCAACATCAAACTCACTGTGGGGTTCCTGGTCACCAGTCCCCAAAGTGTGTCCTGGGTCATAGCCAGGGACCGGCTTGGAGAAGTTGTCATTTAATAGTAGAGAGTGTTAAACTAGCTAGAATTTTATACCAAGCCTGCATTAACATAAACTCTTCCAATACTCTTCTTATAACTAGGTGGGCATCCCACCATGTACTTGTACTTCAGCTGGGGCTAGTCCCTCTGTGGGCCTGTACCAATCCTTCAAAAACCTAGTAAACACATTCCCAATAAATTCTCTTCCCCTATCTGTCATCTCAAGGTTTCTAATTAACCTTTTCCACTCCTACTAGGAAGATTTACTAGTGGCAAACCTTTAAAAGCTTTGGCAGTAGGTGTCTTCCTCCCCTTGGATATGGTAGAAGATATTGGGCAACTCATTCATAGGGACTATATTTACTACTTGGAAATTTGGATAGGGGTCAAAATGGGCTTTCATTTGCTTTCAGAAGGAAGATCCCCTTAGAAAACTTCTGATATATTGCCTGGGGGTGTAGGAAAAAATAGGGATTTGCCAATAACTTGGAGTCTTTCAACAATATCTTGGACTCCTTGTACTTGGACTTGGGCTCCTTCTCCTTGGTCTTGAGCTCCTGCTATTGAGTCTTGGGCTCCTGCACTCTGCTCTAGCTCTAAACCTTTATCTTCAGCTCCAGCTTCTTTTTCTTGGGCTCCTTCACCTGTATCTTGGGCTTCTGCACCTTTTTATTATGCTTAAGTCCTCTGTGTAGTCCTTATGGGCTTTGTAATCCACTTGTATCAGTCCTTAAAAAGCTTTAGACAGCTCTCCCTTTTACGGCTCCCTGTTTCAGTCACTGTTCTATCTCAGAAATCTTGTTTTCAAAAGCTTAATCTATCCAGTTTCTCCTTCTCTTCAATAAGTTAAGTCTTTTATCTTACTTCAGCCAATGAAACCCCTGGGTTTTCTGCTTTATTCCTTCATTTTTTAGGCTTAAACTCCAAGTTAAAGCCTTCAAAACAGTGATTAAACAGGCTTTGACCTGAAATCAATCAGACGCCCAGATTCAATGGTTTTGCCAAACTGTTTACCCAAATGGCTTGCTCTTGACCATGGTTAAAACCTGGCGCTGTCTTGCTCCGGATAAACAAATGCTCCGTGTTTTGAACAGTTTCACTGTGTTTCCCGTCATGTTTCTCCAGCAAAACTTGAGAACTTTTGCCTATGTTTTACTTAAGGTATTTTCAAACCCTCAATTCTCTAACATTTCTCCAAGTTTCTCTGAATTTTCTCAGCATTTCAGCACTTCAAACTTGCCTGTTGTTTACTTCTTGCTTTTCTAACCATTTTTGCAAAACTCTGACCTTTGTTCTCACAGTTTCTCTGTCCTGTTTCTGGCCTCTTTCCACTCAATCCGCTCTTAATAAATTATAGTTTAATTTCTGTAAATTATATCTTCTTTTCCTTCTTTTATATATATAATAGTTAATTCTATCTTTATATCATATTTTTTGGCAGCATTAATTAATTTTTTAACTACTTCTTTCTTATCATTTTCTCTTTCAAGAATCCAAAACCAGCATCCTAGCTTCTGTATTCATCTCAGTTAGAACTTCTTAGCCATTTTCCAGTTCCTCAGCTAGTCCCACACCATGATCTTCTGGTCTTTCAGCTAGTCATTCCTTATTCATTGAAAGTCTTTTCCAGTCTAGCAATCAGTCCTCTCCAGTCAGCAATCAACCAGTCCTCACAATAAACCATCTTGGTTCCAATCCTCACAATAATCTTCCATTCCCTCAACTAGTCTTCACTGTGATCATATAGTCCCTCTTAATAGTCTTCACTGTTGATAATGCACCATGGACCACTGTGGTTCCATTGTCAGTCCCCATTACCAATACCTCAGACTCAGACAATAAGTCTACAAGGCTAATGGCGTTTGACTGGTCCCTTGCAAGTGTCCTCAACTTAGGCCATTCAACCAAAGACTTTCCTCATGTCTGTGCAGTTGACTTTACTCACTCAGGTGATCAAATCTGACTTTCAGTTGCAAAGTAATCAATTTTACTTCCCAGAGGCCTGATCATACCAAGTTCTGCAGCTGCTTTCCCAAGCAATCACCCTGGTAACACCCCTGAGCATATTCATGCCCTCCAATGATCACTTTGGGAACTCCCCAAAGCTCTCATGGAAACATAGACAAGGGCACTATACCAGTCCATTAAGTAGGGTGCTTGCTCACAGACCTTATGTGAGTACAAAATGGCATGTAGAACTATCTTACCTCCATCCCCTTTCCTAGCAGCCCATGTTACCCGCCAGGGTCATTGACTTCCCACCCCAAGTAGCCAACAGTCCCTGCTGGGTGGAGATCAACTAAAAAGCCCACAGCAGCCAACAGTACCTTCTGGACTGGTTCATCATTTGCCTCCAGTAGTTCTCTGTTACCTACTAGTTAGGCCTTACCTTCCCCTAGTAGCCAATGCTACCTACTAGGACTATACCTGTCTTAAAACCACAGCACATGATCAATTCTAATCATTGTGTCTTTATTTGAAGCCAAATCAATCATTGCCTGAAGAACCACTTCCATGTGGATTGTCACACTCACCCAGGTCAGATACCAACTGGGCAATTATACAATTTTGTTCTCCAAGTGATTGATCCAGGTGTGATTTCCTGGAGCTGTAATCTTGGTGCAACTATTCTCCAAGTAGTGCAGGGATGAATGGGCTGTGTCCCAAAGATGCCATATAATACATAATTGATGACATTGTCTAGATGAATCTTCACCTCAACTAGGGATGAAATAATTTTTACACCCAACTAAAACTGACTGTAGCTTACCAGGATAATGGCCTAACAAAAAACCATGATAATGCAAGCGGTGAAAGACAACCATTGACTAATTTTTGGGAGAGTTTTTAAAATTTTCCTTGAGAGGACTGTACTTTATTGGAATTAAGTCAATCATATCAGCAGGTAAAGATGTAAGTCTACATTGCATGTAATTCTGGAGATAAAGAAGTCAATATGAACCAACTACACAATTTTATCTGATTCATCAAATTTTAGACAATAAAAAGGCAAGAGAAGCCATCCAAGAGGCAGGATTTCAGTGCTTCATGCACCCATCAAACCACACAAAGTGTTATCTTGCTGGTATTATATTTTAGAATATTGGTAGTATAGTCCAAGTCAGGGATCCAAAGGAAATGGCTGCTATGATATTGGACTTAAATTATCATAATGAACTGTTTACCCAGAATGTTGTCTCTGATCTTTTCTCTGAGTCAGTATTTTTTATGTTGAATACAGGTAACAGCCACCACAATACTTGTCTCCACCCTGTTCTGCTCTATTTACCCACGCCCCACTCATTAAAGAAGAGCAGTACACACCACTGCATAAAGCAGCAAGAGTTGACAGAAATAGGCCTTTATCAACTTATTTACATAGCCCCCTCACACCCAACCAGCACCTTCTCTCTCTTCTTCAGTTGATCCCTCTAACCATACTTGAACACAAGACTGCCATGGATAACCACAAAGACACTTCAAGAATTTAAATGTACTTTATTTCCCTCCAGATTTCCCATTGCCTGTGTTTGCTGGCAACAGCGCCCATGTCAAAACTTTTTCAACATTGCCACTGCCAACTCAAAGACTGAATTATACTAAAGATTTTGCTAGTTGAGCTAGCTTAGTTCCCATTTTTTAAAGCTCCCAGGGGTGTAAACCCAGAAAACACAACAAGATTGTGGCCATTTGGACACAACTTAATATCAAACTTAATGAAGATATCAATTTAACCCAATTTTCCTTTACTTTTACTAGGAAAAACTTATTTTTTTGGAAAGTTGTTTTCACAATGTAAAAGTGTCAATGTTGACACTTTTTAAGCCTAACTTATTTTTAATAATGAAATTGAAACATCTAAAATTTAAATATTATAATTGCAGTTGAAATATTTTTATTACAGTAATATATAGAAATAGCTATAGCGCATATAGCAGCTCATTGAATTTTCATCTTATAAATTTATATGTGGCACTTAATCCAACTTTAATATCATAAATGTATTTGTGGCTAACAGTGATCCCATATTTTAAGCCCATTTTACTATGTAATTTAATATATAATTTATTATCAATAATAATTTCAACAATCAGGAATGTTGACTATTTGCTTGTGATTAATTACTGGGGAAGATTAAAGCAAATAGAAGTGGCACAAATAAGCCTAAATTACTATGCCACCATCCAATGAAAATTTTGTTGATGGGGAGGTGACACTTTACCTTTTTCATACCCAAAGAGAACTTATTAGCAACTTTATTTAAGTGAAATAGTAAAATATCATATTCCCAACTCCTAAATATGATTTTAATTGATAAATAAAGAAAATTCATTATTTTTACTTATTTTTATAAGTTTAATTTTTATTTTATTATATGAATAAAAATACAACAAAAACAATTAATATTTTCTGGTTTGCTTGACTTTAATTTATAGTAGTACAAAAAACATAGTAAGTTCTCAAAAAAATGTTGACAGTGCCAATGTTGTTTCTGATAATATCTATAATTTTCCTAATTGAAAGTGTGAATTCAGCATATTTTTGCTAATTTTCTTTCAAAATATTGACGCCTTTCATTTCTCACATCTAAAACTTTAAGTTTTACACAATAAATCATCTGAATTTTTAATATGTTATATTTTTGACTTTTTCTTTTACATATTTTGTTTAAAAATAAAATTTATCTCTAAAAATCCTACTGTCAGGATACCAGGAGTACTGTGGAGCTCCAGCAGGTGAGGGAGGAGTTGAAGTAGGTATTGGCATGACCCACCAGATGATAGGACCTAACTCTACCAGGTAGGAAAAGGACTTCCCAGCCACAACCCAGGGCCCAGCTGCTGACAAGGCAGAATCAATCAACCCTGTGAGCACCAGATAAAGCACTCCTAGCAATTGACTACTCTGGACAGTGACATCAGAAGTGGGTGGGATTGAGATGGTTGGTTTGGGTGTCAGGGGTGATTCCATGGGGACCAGGTAGGCAGCAGAATTATTGTATTTCCTGTTGAAGATCAAAGGGTAAATGGTGATTGATTTGCCGTCATGGACAAATTGGTAGGGTTCCTTGGGGGTGTTTGGGCGGGTGTACCACTGTAAGTCTTCCAAGGTCCAGGGTTTGTGATCAGGAGTTGGGGGATACTCGGTGAAATGTACAGGGCCAAATGGAGCGTTGGGTGGTCTGTAGTAGTCAAAGGCTTCAGTATTTTCAACTGGAGTCTGACTATCTATCCCTGTGGATGGGTACTGACGCTTTGGTGTTTGCAGATGGAAGAGTATCAAAAATAAGTATGGAAACAGATTGGTGAACCAAAGGTTCATAACAACTTTATTAGTAAGGATGACAATACAGAACTTTTTCAGGTGCTTCTGATTTATATACTTACTCACATGCAAGTGCCTCTGGGCATTCTCCTGGTGCTAACTGTGTGGCAAGGCTTGGTATCTCAGGTTCTGCTGTTTGGTTGGCTGCTTCATGGCATTTTTTGGGTTTTCAGGAACAGTTGTTTGGCTTTTTGGTGGTCCATCTTGGCTTGGCTGATCATTGGTTCTGACAGGTTTGGCTTTGGGAGTCATGGGGGGTTTCCCAATCTGATCATCATTTTTTGGACTGGCTTGACAGGCATTCTTGAGGCAAAGAAACTTGATTAAAAAAGGGGTTCCCAATTGGGAACCCCAAATTACTTGATGGAGGGTGGGCTTTAACTGGGTTTACTGGGCAGCTAAAATTAGCCTGCCCAGGCCCAGCCAACCCCACCAAGGCTTGGGCGCAGCTTTTGGGGCCCAGAATGGGCCCCACAGCTGCCACCAGGGCAGGAATAGTTCCTGTACCTGGATTTTTGCTTTTCAAAGCAAATCCAGGTGCAGGCAAATCTCCCCTGCCTGCTAGCCCCGCCTGGCGGCTAGGAGTGGATTCAATTCCAGCCCAGGGCTTCAAAACTGTTACTTTTGTAACACCTAATTTTTCATATATTTTTTTATCTTTTAACTTGTTTTTTCAAACTTTAATAAAATAAAAACTTTTAATCATTTTTACTTATACATTCCCAATAAAAGCCCTAAAGGTATAATTTTTATTTATTATGCTTTTATAGTTGTTTTGTTGTTTAAATGTATTGCTTTATTTTAAACCTTTTTACTTATTATTTATACAGTAGTTTCAAACCTGTTGAGATAAACTTAAAATCTCAGTCTAAAAACGTATACAACTCAGTCTAAAAACAAAATAAAAAATTAAGGAATTTATATTAAATTAAAATAGATTTGGATCCACTTTGTTTTCATTTTTAGACTGAATTTTTTTTTTAGAATGAGATTATTGTTTATCTCAACAGGTTTAAAAACTACTGTATGACAAAAACACTTCCAAATATTTCAAAAGAACCAAGTGCTGTAAAACCCAAGAGTAGTGGGTACTACCTGCAGCAGGTATGGCAGGAGGTTGGCAAATTGGAATCCTGTCAGTGATGTCACACTGGGGTAAATGATCATCATCCATAGGAACACCTTGGCATGGGTGTTGTATCAATCAAAGCTGCAGCAAAGTAGGTCAAGACATAGTACATAGTACATGGACATGTATGCTGCAATGGACAGGGTGTAGTGGGGTGACACCAGGTAAGTCCAGAGTCCAGTGAAAGAAGAATTGAGTTGAATGGGTTCTTCATAGTAGGCTTGACCAAGCCCTTCTGGTGAGAGCAAAAGATTGTAGAGTCAGGCTGGTACCCTCCCATTCCCAGGAAAGCTGTGACTACAGCTGTGAAGATGAGGTTATTCATCTTTACTCTGTTGAGGATTGATGGTGGGTTCAAATTAATCTAGTGATTGGATTAGAGTAGGGATTAACTGCTATTATTGAGGGGTATTTCTCTCAATGATAGCACAAGTCATCATTTATAGGGGATCTTTTTTATAGTACCTCCCACTGTGCAAATTTTTGCAGGTGGGAGTAAAAACAATGAATGGGTGAGCCCCAGAGTCTGGTTGATGAGTGCTGAAATTGGGCAATTGGAATAAGGCCAAACCTTTGTCCACTTATTATCAGTAGCTGGTTTGCCAATTCTTGGATGGGACCAATGGATTCTGACCTGGCCTTGATCATGAGGGGCAAAGGGTTTTGTGACAGTCCACATGTTGGGTGGTTTTGCAGGTGGGGCTAATGTTGGTCAAGGGAAAGTCTAGTGGCTTTTGACAGGTAGGGATCTAGTAGGGAACATTGGCTACTAGGGAAGGTAAGGCCTGCCTAGTAGGTAACAAAGGACTACTAGAGGCAAACTGTCAGGAAGCCAGGCATAGGTGGAGGCATTAGGCGGCTTGGGATGGGGTGCAGCCAAGCTGGCAGGTAAAGCCCACTATAGAATGTGGGCTAACTTGATAATGTAAGATACATATTGCTTGAGTAAGGACCAGGGTCTGGAGTTAGGGACCATGGAATCCACCAATCCTGTCAAAGTAATGTAGAGTACTCTAAACATTTGAGTGGACATAGTTTTAGCAGCAGTGGAGGGTTCCATTGGGCAGTCTGTTCTTGGGGTTAAGGGCAAAGTCATGGGGACAAAGTATGCTGGTATATAATTGTACTTGTCTTTGAACAACAAGGGTGGCACCTCAATCCTCTTTCCTTTGTGTCCTATGTATTTGGTTTCTCTAGTCCTTGCCAAGGGGTCGGCAATGAGGATGGTTTCCAAGCTGTACTCCAAGTAGGTGGGGTTGGGCAGGTATTCAGTAAAGTTCACAGGTCCAAAGGGGTCTCCAGGGGGACAGTATAGTGCCTGAGGCCGGTAAGCAGGTTGGTCTCTGGAGGGGGCGGTTGCCTGATTATCTACTTGGCTGGAGTTGAGATAAAAATTCAATAAGACTAGATAGGGTAGAATTTTTTCAAAACAAAGGTTCATAATCTTTATTATTGAAAATGGCAATGTGGTCATCACCATACTGCCAGCGTTCTTATACCATGTGATTTTGCTTCTTTGCTTTTTGCGGGCTTCAGGCCCATGGGCAATTCACCAACAGGGTATGGATCTTGGCTTAGGGTCTTGAGGGCGGCAGGTCCTGGTTGGGTTTGTTCTGGTGAACAGAAGTGGTAATGCTTTTTTCTGCTGCTGCTGTTTGCTATGTCACCTGAGCTGGCCAATTGAATTACCCTTTCTGGACTGGAGACTGGCAGAAGTTGGTGCTCATTGGAAGGGCTAGTAGTGGGTCTTGTCCCAACCTCCTTTAGGCAAGCCACAATCTATGTGTAGGTCTGAGCCCTCAGTAGCACTGGTTTGGCGGGTCCTGGTTGGGCTGGCTCTAGAGAACAGAAGTGACAATGCTTTGTTTTGCTGCTGTTGTTCACCATGCCACCTGAGCTGGCCAATTGCAATACTCTTTCTGGACTGGAGACTAGCAACAGCTGGTACTTGTTGGCAGGGCTAGTAGTAGGTATTTTCCCAGCCTCCTTTAGGAAGGCCACGTCTCCTAGTATTTATGGGCCTTCAGTGGCACCAGTTTGGCAGCAATCTGGCAACCATTCAGGGAATCCTCATTATTAAGCCGGTGGATTGCGGGGTAATTTAACAATTAGAGTCCATGACTTAACAGATTGGCGGGTACTGGGCCATCCTGAGGGGCTCAATCCACGTTCAGAGGACTGGGGCTCAACTCTTGGGTTTTCAGTACATGTATTGAAATTTCATTCATGACACAAATAATGAACCAGCACAGCAGGGAACATTGGCTGCTAGGGGGATGGTTATTTGTCCTCACCCAGCAGGGAATGTTGGCTGCTAGGGGTGGGGAGTGTATCAGCCTGGTGGGTAACACAGGCTACCAGGGCTGATTGATGATGTGACCCTGGCAAGTAATACATGCTGCCAGGGAATGGAGAAGCTAAGATAGCTCTTCATGCCCTTGTGCACTCACAGAAGGTCTGTGAGCAAGCACCCTACTTAAAAGACTGGTAGGGTGTACTTGTCTATGTTTCCATGGGAGCTTTGGGGAGGTCCCAAAGTGATCATTGGAGGGCATGAATATGCTCAGGGGTGTTTCCAGGGTGGTTGCTTGGGGAAGCAGCTGCAGAACTTGATATGATCAGGCCTCTGGGAAGCAAAATTGATTACTTTGCAACTGAAAGTCAGATTTAATCACCTGAGTGAGTGAAGTCAACTGCACAGACATGAGGAAAGCCTGTGGTTGAATGGCCTAAGTTGAGGACACTTGCAAGGGACCAATCAAATGCCATTAGACTTGTAGACTTATTGTCTGAGTCTGAGGTATTGGTAATGGGGACAGACAATAAAACCACAGCGGTTCATGGTGCATTATCAACAG
The DNA here is from genome assembly GCA_014839935.2 of Entomophthora muscae. NCBI lineage: Eukaryota > Fungi > Entomophthoromycota > Entomophthoromycetes > Entomophthorales > Entomophthoraceae > Entomophthora > Entomophthora muscae. Next base: position 7,544 of record QTSX02006746.1, on the reverse strand, counting down.
TGAAGACTAGTAAGAGGGACTATATGATCACAGTGAAGACTAGTTGAGGGAATGAAAGATCATTGTGAGGATTGGAACCAAGATGGTTCATTGTGAGGACTGGTTGACTGCTGACTGGAGAGGACTGATTGCTAGACTAGAAAAGACTTTCAATGAATAAGGAAGGACTAGCCAAAAGACCAGAAGATCATGGTGTGGGACTAGCTGAGGAACTGGAAAATGGCTAAGAAGTTCTAACTGAGATGAATACAGAAGCTAGGATGCTGGTTTTGGATTCTTGAAAGAGAAAATGATAAGAAAGAAGTAGTTAAAAAATTAATTAATGCTGCCAAAAAATATGATATAAAGATAGAATTAACTATTATATATATAAAAGAAGGAAAAGAAGATATAATTTACAGAAATTAAACTATAATTTATTAAGAGCGGATTGAGTGGAAAGAGGCCAGAAACAGGACAGAGAAACTGTGAGAACAAAGGTCAGAGTTTTGCAAAAATGGTTAGAAAAGCAAGAAGTAAACAACAGGCAAGTTTGAAGTGCTGAAATGCTGAGAATATTCAGAGAAACTTGGAGAAATGTTAGAGAATTGAGGGTTTGAAAATACCTTAAGTAAAACATAGGCAAAAGCTCTCAAGTTTTGCTGGAGAAACATGACAGGAAACACAGTGAAACTGTTCAAAACACGGAGCATTTGTTTATCCGGAGCGAGACAGCGCCAGGTTTTAACCATGGTCAAGAGCAAGCCATTTGGGTAAACAGTTTGGCAAAACCATTGAATCTGGGCGTCTGATTGATTTCAAGTCAAAGCCTGTTTAAACACTGTTTTGAAGGCTTTAAATGAAGAGTTTAAGCCTAAAAAATGAAGGAATAAAGCAGAAACCCCAGGGGTTTCATTGGCTGAAGTAAGATAAATGACTTAACTTATTGAAGATAAGGAGAAACTGGATAGTTTAAGCTTTTGAAAACAAGATTTCTGAGATAGAACAGCAACTGAAACAAGGAGCTATAAAAGAGAGAGCTATCTGAGACTTTTCAGTGATTAGACCAAGTGGAACACCAAGGCTACTAAGGACTCATACAGTGGCTTTCAAAGGCCACAAGGATTGGTAACTGTGGAGTAAAAAGGCCACTAGAGCTACACAGAGAGCTGAAGCCCAATATAAAGGAGCTGGAGCCTAAGATGAGAAAGCTGGAGCTCATGATAAGGAGCAGGAACTTAAGACTAATGATCAGGAGTCTAAGACTGAGGAGCAGGAGTCAAAGACTAAGGGGTAGAAGTCTAATACTGAGGAGCAGGAGTCCAAGATGTTGTTGGAGGACTCCAAGTGTTAGCACATATCAAAGGTTACCTTGGCCCCTGGGCTATATACCAGAAGTTTTCTAAGGGGATCTTTCTTCTGAGAGTGAATAAAAGCCCATTTTAACTCCCATATATATTTTCAAGATACATTTTCACATACTAGAGAATGACAACTCCTTACAGCCGGTCCCTGGTATGACCCCAGACACACTATGAAGACTGGTGGACAAGAGCTCCACAGGTTAATGGCCTCTACCTGGTTTATTTTTAACTCAGTTGGCTAGGTTTGGCATGAGTTTGACCCCAACCATGTGGTCTGGGGCCCAGATCCCCATTGGTTGGGACCAGGGTTGATGGTCAAGGTTTGGCCATTATTCCTGAATAATTCAGGGTTGCATGGCTTGCCCTCTATTTTTATACCTTCCAGATGGGACTTATTTGATTGGTTACATCCAAGGGTGGAATATGATTGGCTGGAGGGGGTGGAGCCTGGGACCTGGAGGGCAAGCAAGCGGGTGGGAGGCAAGCAGGAGGCCCACTGGGGGTAGACTGGGTGGTGGGAGGCTGGCTGACGGGCGCCTACACAACCGCAGCAGGCGCCTACTCATATGATAAATTATTACAGCCCAAGCCAAGTTCTGATTGGCCTTTCATAATTTTATTTTCTTGTTTTAAGGGTGGAAAATCCTAATTATATTAGAGATTATTTGATTCCTCAATTTCTTTCTTGTCCCAAATTGGACCATAGTATAAATTTGGCTAGTGTCAGGAATATTCCTGACAAGTGCCCCCCAAGGCTACATAAAACCCCTAAGCAGAAGCCATTATAAACCAAGAAGGCTGCCCCAAGCCTTCCCCTAAACCCATGCCCAAGCCCATCCCTAATCAGAGCCTAACTCACTCCACTGGGGGTGAAGAATCAGAAGGGTCTTTAACAGACCATAGTTTTTATTCCTCTGCATCTGATGAGCCAACCAAGAAGCAGCGCTCCACCAAAATTTCTCCTCTAAGGATATGTCTCCTGTACACAAAGAGCGCCAGGACAAACCTCCTTCTTCTCCCCCACCCTCAAGCCCCCCTGGTGCCAGCTCATCTGGGAATAATTAAAAGCACCACCCCCCAATCATCTCCCTGGCTTCTGCTATGCTTTTTCTGGCCCTTGGGACCCTCTTAAGTCCCACAACATTTGCAATGTTGTAAGAAGTTTAAGGTTTCTTCCTATCTGAAAAAGTATTTTCTTATCCTGAGTGTGAAGGATGGGCCGGCCATGGTGGCAAATAGTTGTATTTTTCCTATAATAATTCCAACCAAGGCTTCAAGAGACAGCACTATATATGTGAGGACCAATCTTGCCAAGCAGAGATCAACTATGAGCACTGAGATAAGATACAAATCATCAAAGGCAAGCATACCTTCACCATGCCCAATACCACAATAACCCACCTTCTTAAATATTTTCTGGTGCAGATTATGCCCACTTCAAAGGATCTTTCCTCAACCTAACTGGCTGTGCTTGCCTATAAGCACCTCTACCACACCAATCTCAAGAGGATGCCAATACATAACCAGTTGTTCAAGTTTGTGAGCAATAGGAATCAAGCTTCCAACCCCCTGGCCAAGAGTGCCACTATCATCAAAGACCTGGTCCTTTTGAATGCCCTCAAGAAGAAAGAGATTGGAGAGATGTTCCTGCTCCATGAAAATGTGCAGGAAGTGGAGAATTAGATTAAAGCCTACAACACAGCCCAAAACCTTTAGTAGCTCAACCCTTGTTGAAAATTGTGCCATTAACACAATTTTGATATGGCCTTCAAATAATGATATGTGCAAAGATTTGGTTGTTTTTGCTTTCAGATTTGGATATTCCTCACCTTCCATAAATGTGTCTGTTCCAATGTCCACCCATTCCAGAACACCTTACCTGCACTTGTCTGATCCTGATATGACCTCATCCCAACGTGACCCCTTCAACCACTCTGTCTACCTAATGAGTGATCATCACCCCTTGTCTACTAATTAAGTAGAATCAATTATCCTAATAAAGACAGGTTTATCCACATTTGTGTTGGCTTTGATATTCTTCAAGATTTTTCCTTTCATTTTTTCCAAAAGGAATTCCTCATCTTGTACTCCAGGAAATTAAGATACATGCCCTTAATTTTGCCCTGAAGACTAACTCAAGGCTAGCTTCAAACCTCAAATCTTTCATTATAAAGATTTCCTGTTGTGTCCTCCTGGATATTGTCCCCAGGAGCCAAACACAACAACCCTGCTATCACTTGGTTGTACAACAGCACATTTGCTACCTGCCCCGCTCTCTTCAAGCAGCTTTAAATCCTACATGGGCAATTTGATACCCAGGTCATCCCACTCATTTTCTTCCTCCTGCCTGATGCTAAGACAAAAGTCTACACCAGAGCCTTCAAAATTTTCTGGGATGCTTTGAGCTCCCTTCCCATCAATAAGCTCCCCCTCACATCCACACCACCAGAGCAAACCCTTCCTCCACTGAGAAATAATGAGTCTGCCCAGGCCACTGAGCAGCTAGCTCATGCACACTCACTTGGTCCAAAGGTTATAATAATGGACTTTGAGCTTGCTCAGTTCCAAGCCTTTGAGGCATCCTTTAATGGGGAAGTTCAGGGCTGCTTCTTTCATTTCAGACAGGCCCTTATCAAACATCTCAAGAGGGAGAAGAACCTCTTTGAGAAGTATCTAAACAATGGTAAATGGAAGTGCTGCTTTGCCTTGACTCGGTTTGCTACCTTGGCTTTTGTGCAGCTGGAGGATACTGAGATTGGCTTTGAGGCCCTCCTGGAGGATGCTTATGTCAAAAAGAACTCCACCATTTTCAAGGGCTACCTTGATTACTTTGAGAAGCAGTGTATTGACAAGAAAGTGACTTCCAGGAGAGGGAAGAGTGGGGCTACTATCCCTTGGAACTGCCAGAGCGCCTGCCTCAAGGGGAATATGAAGACGGCGTCAAGCCTGGACGTGTGGCATAAACATATGAAGGCAAAGTTTGGGGCAAACCCCAAGTTCAACAAGTTCTTCCTGAAGCTGCAGGAGTAGCAGGCCCAGAATATCTCTAAGTTTTGTGACCTGGCCAACCAGGTGGCCCCCAAGAAGAGGAAGATTAAGGAGCAGGAGAACCAGGAGGATGTCCAGAAGGTAGTCAAGAAAAAGTATAAGGTGGCAGAGACTAAGAAGTACCTCAAGGATGTGGGCAAGTTCCTTAGGTCAAAGTTCCTAAGGTCAAAAGTGCAAAAATTGAAAATTGGACCCCCAAAAAGTGCAAAAATCAAAACACTATGTAGGATGCAAAAATTAAAAATATCAAAGATCAAAGTGCAAAAATTGATTTTCCAGAGGTTAACTTTGAACCAGAATAAAATACAGTTTACAGTATAAAACTATATATTTTAAAAAGTATTCTAGACTAAAGAGACCCCAAAAAGTTTATTTCTGCAATAAAAAAAATATGCTAGATAATAAAAAAATCTTAAATTAGCTGTTTTTAAAAGAAAGTTTATTTTAGTTTCAAAAGCAAAATTAGACTAGAATTTATAGGTAACTGTATTCAATTGAATATAAGATATGAAACTACACAAAAAAACTGCTTTATAAACTATAAGTTTATTAAAAAAGGCTAATTTAATTTCCAGCTTATGTAAAGCTATAATAATACTTCAGTATAAGCAAAATAAAAGATTTTTTCTGCAAGATACAAGCATATGATTTTAGGTATTTTGTTTATTAGTGATCTTATTTCAATGATACAAATTATATAAGTCTATCATTAAAATAATATAAAGTACATTAATTTCTTATTAAAGCTATACTATACAATTTTATACTTAATAAAAGATATAGTCTTATATCTTATTTATAATAAGTCACAATATTCAAAGATATCAAGAATCTGCCACTTACATATCATAAAATGAAGATTTGAATATTTTTGTGTTAAAAAGAGAATACTTTCACCAAAAGATGAGATAGATAGTTCAAAGTTGTATATCAAAGAGAAACATTTTATACATCTTATTTTACTCTAATACATATAGTAAAAGATATAGTAGAAGATGATTGAAGGTAATAATGGAGAGATGATAATAGAAGATAATCAAGGGTTAGAATGGAAAGAGGATAGTAGAAGATAATTGAGAGTAAGAAAGGAGAAGAGAAGAAGATAATTGAGGATAAGAAAGGAGAGAGAAGAGAAGAGAAGAAAAAAAGAAAGTTTTTTCTACTTGGTATCAGATTTTATATAATCCACCCTCTTGACAATGCAGAAATTTTTTAAAAGTTTTTTGGCCCCCAGCGCAGCCAAGGGGCCAAAAAAACTTCTTTTGAGGAGGAATGAGATGTGGGAAAGGAGAAAATTCAAAAGAGAAACCTTCACAAAAAACCAAGAGCTTATTGCACGTTGATTTAGGCACTTTGTTTTGTGCACTTTGATTTGGGCACTTCAATTTTGTCCCCTGAAATAACATAGGGAAATATAGTAAAATATTACATTAATTTAATATTTTTTGAAAATGCCTTCAAAACACAACAATTTATTAATATTGCAATAAAATAAAAACCTACCAAAAAACTTTATTTCTTTTTTATATATTTGAATATCAGGTCTTAAAGAATCTACATGAGGAATTTCAAAAGTTTTTATTGATTATTTAAAATTTTATAAGCTTATAAAAAGTGTGACTAAGTCAAAAAGTTGATTTTTGATTTCCTCACTTTTGATTTGAGGAACTTAATAAAACATAATGAATAAAATATTAATTTTTTGCAAAAATTTAATATTAAATAACCTAGTTTTTTGGTACCTTTTTAGATTTTGATTTGACTACTTTTTGATTTCTGCACCCATTAAGAAACTATATGTAAATTTTTAAACAAATTTTTATAAAACAGAATTTTAATTTTTAAAAAGAAAGAGCTTATAATAGTATTTTATATTGAGATTTGAACAAAACAAATTAAAAAATTTGCTGAAAGTCAAAAAAGCTTTTTTTAGCTCTTGATTTCTTTTTTTACATATAGAAAAAAACATAAATTTAATTTTTTTTAATTTTGCTGTACAGTAGTTTTAAAAGCTATGGCAACAAGCAAAAATACTTCAGATTTAAACAAAAAACTCAGATGTAAACAAAATTAAAACTAAGATAATTATATTAATTTACAATAGATTTATTTATTTTTAATTTTGTTTACATCTGAGTTTTTTTTTCATTTAAATCTGAAGTATTTTTGCTTGTTGCCATAGCTTTTAAAACTACTGTATCAAATATTAAATTGAAGATTTTTTTGCACTTTGATTTTTGCACTTTTGATTTTGTCACCTCTATTCAAAGGGGTAAATAAATTCTATTTTAAAAGCCAAATTAATTTAAGGTGTGTTTTAAATTACAACAATTTGGGCACTTTGAACTTGGTTTTTTGATTTTAGCTACTAGTAAAAACATTTTAAAAAACTCAAATTTAAGAAAAATATTAAATTTTTTGGGTGAATTTTTTATTGAAAAAACGTGCAGGGATCAAAAAATCCATTGATTTGGAGATTTTGATCTCCACACTTTGACTTTAGGCACTTGCCCAAGGACGTGGCTTCTGCTTTGCTGGTGGCTTTAATTAGCCTAATAAACTCTGTTTTGCTTTGCCTTTATGGGTTTCCCTTTTAAATATGTATGTTTCTTTATTTTTTGGATAGCACTAATCCTTTTAGATATAAATGGTAAATTTCAGATATAGTTTCAAGGTGGTGGTATAAGAAATATGTTATATTTTGTTAATTTTTTAAATTATTAGATACATTTAGTTGTGCTTATAAAAAGTATAATAAAAAGTATTGATAGCTTATTTTTTCTAGTGGTTATATTAACTTTTTTATTTCTGTATTGTTGGAATTTTAAATATTTTGGTAATAAAAAATATTTTTATAGTGAAGAGTATTTCTTACATAGTAAATTGAAATATAATTGCTTAAATCTTCTTAGTCATATTAACATGATAAGTTTATTGTATTTTTGAGCTATCTGGGGTCACTTTAGTATAATATAGTAGCATTAATGATTTTCTATATTAAAACTGTTTGGGTTAAAGCACAGTGCTAATTAAAAAAGTGTGGCATCCAGAAGACAACACAATCAAACCAAATTCACACTTTACTATAGTGTCAACATGGCCACTATTGCTGTTTCCCCCTCTTTCTTGTAGCCAATTAAACACATAAAGTGA
>QTSX02006745.1:0-47467 GCA_014839935.2 Entomophthora muscae | reverse complement strand
TTGGAGTTGTCTGGAATTCCCTTTTAGGGTTAGGATGGAGAGGCTTGGCCATCAATGTATTGTTGATCTCCTGACTTGCATTGCCCTTGGTTCCCTTTAGGTGCTGTACACCCAAATTCCAATTCAGTAATTTCCTGCATTATGTGGATTGCATGGCAGACTGTCAACCCCTCCCAAATTTGGTAGATTCCAAATTTGGGCAGCACTTTTCCTATTTTTTAGGTTTGGGGAAATTGCCTTTTTGGGTCTCCCAATTGGGCAATTTCCCCATCCTTGAGGTGGACGGGCCTGCCATGGGGTGTGCTGTCCCCTGCTGGCAGAGTGGCAGACTCAGGCAGGCTGGCGGTTGGCTGTGCAGTTTGTGGACGGCTGGTGGCTGGCACACGGCTGCTGGCAAGGCTCAAATTCCAAAAATTTGAATCTTTTGAATTTTCAATTTCTGATTTAGGCGTGCGGCTGTTTTGCAGCAGTTTCACACAATAGGAGAACTGCTACAATTTTGTTCTATTAGTCTACAGAACACAAATTTTGGGAAAAGTTTGTTGTCAGGAATATTCCTGACAATTCCATCCAAATGTGACCTGTTCAGCTTTATTCTGAATCCAGGTTTCCTTTTTGCTGCACTCACTTTTGAAGTTGCCTTCTCAATCTCATCCTGTTGAGTGCTTGAACATTTTGCAATCTGGTACCTGTAACAAACCCAGACCTCAAAATTAGGATCTTGTATTTCCTCTTATGAATACAAGCCCCCAACTCCTCTGGGCTATTAACTCCCTCCAATGATTGGGTTTGATGATCAAGCCCTTGTTTCCCTCTGCCCCCTGCAGCTGGGGGATATATCCCTGGGAAAAGTTGGTCAGAAACCATAGCTTGGTTTCATATCATATAAAAGACCCTGGCAGCAAGAGTTAGCTTTATCTGTCTCGGGCAACAAAGCTATGAAATCACTAAAGATCATGAAAAAATTATATTCTATAATTTGATTAAATCAATCTTTTATTCTCTAAAGAAAAAATGGGTTATGCTGCTGATGAGATGCACTTAGCTGGGATCTTCATCCTTGTCTATTGCCATTTAGCTAACCAATTACCAATGGTTTTGTGGGATCATGGATGTTGTCTGGAGAAAACCGACCTGTGCTGGCTGCTGGTATGTCTAGTGTGGACTCTGGCATGAGCTCTCCTGCCCAACATCTGTTATGGCATGGAGGACCCTCCCTGTCTGTCACTGTACCTGGTTGGGCAGGAATCTTTCTGTGTGCAATCAACCTTCAAGTGGAACCGGTTCACTCTTGTTCCAGGCTGGACCAATTCTGTCCAAGGCAGGTTCATGTTTATTTACCTCAACAGGGTATGCCACTGCAGCAGCGGGGTATCCTGGTTTGAAACCAGCAGAGATTACTAACCCTGTATAAAGGTTGGTCAGAGCTCTGTACATCAGCCAACCCCACATAAACTGAACCCCAAATTAGCAGATCCACTTCCCTCAACCCTTTTTTAAAATACCTTTTCAATCCCAAACGGTAGTATTCAGGTATAAAGCTTTGATGATATGGTTACTTTATTCTACAACATGATTATATGGATGCTTTCTGTATGGTTACTATTTATTTGGTTGGGAGGGTGGTTTTTGAAACTTATGGAGGTGGGTTTGTTTATTTGGGGGTTGGTTGAAGTATATTGATGTTATTATGATCTATATACAATGTTTGCTATGTCTTTTTGATTTTCAATGAGGAGATTGCGCTACAAATTACTTTAGTGATCTCCAGGTGGATGGCCACCCTTGCAGATCCCTTTGGAATGTATGCTTTCTTTGTATCTAGATGGAACAGCCATCTATTCCCTCAACCCCAGGATGCTTTTATGTTCACCAACTCTATCTGGAACTGGTTTAGCTTAGGTGTTCTTTAAAGAAGCCCCAGCTTTCTGGTTAAACATTAGGAGTGGTGGATCCAGTGCACCGAATTTGTCTGGATATCTCTTAACAGCAAGCTTACATATACCAACGAAATATGGCAATGTATCACCCCTTGTTTGATCTAAATCCTTGATTCAAGCCCCACACAAGCCAGCTGGATCAAATTATCAACCCTACACATCTGCCGAAGCCCCTGTGTTGAAGCTGGAAGTTTTTGCAGGGCATTTTATTACTACTTTTTTTGTATAGCAAACTGTATATTAATATCCCCCTTCCTCCATTAAAACACCCAAGTATTTTTTTCAAGGAACGAGGTTAGGGTTTGAGAGTGATGGGTAAAAGTTCCAAGATTAAGGAAATTAATATCCATTTTGATGACTGGGATGGTTTTATCTGTCATGATTCCTCTATTGTCGCCAACACACTTATTCATGATATACTTCCAAGCCTTCAATCTTTGTCTAGTTGGCAAATGAACTTATACACTTCTAGCCCCTAAAAAGATATCAGCTTTGACCTGGGATCCTTGCCTACCTTTAAGTCTGAACGATCTCCCTTTAGGGGAGCCCAGAAATGGTTGATTTCAGCTAGTGAAAAGGTTTTTAAGGGGTCGTTCTTTCTTTGGTAAAGCACGTGGCGCTTTCCAGAGAGCGACAAGCCGGAATTTGGACCACATCTGAAGGATCTGTTGCTGATTCTAAAGGATGAGACGAAAAAAAAGTGTGACGTTACCGTTGCAGAGGAGTCATTGTCAGACTCGAAATCCTCCAGGTCTATGACATCTTCAGTTTCAAAAGGTGTCATTAGTATAGATGTAAGACCCATCAGTGAGTGTAAATATTAAGCTGGCTACAACAGGAAGCGAGGAGGAGATTAAACAAGGCAAGTGCTGCTTCACCATGGGCGCCTTCGACCTGACAGGCCACTGAGTATCTCCAAATGCGTAAGGGATATGTCTCATGATTGTTTTTAAGAGAAAGCTCCAGCGCTGCTAGCAGAGAGTCACGCGTATTGCGCAGGCTATTGCATCGATTGCAGAACCATTATCCTTTCCGAGAATAAACCTGTTAATTGAAAAGAAAAGAACAGCATATACCATCTGCAAGCTTCCTAGTAGACTTAGCATGCAATAAATGCCTTGCATAAGCCAAATACAGATTAACGAGGTGGGGTGTCCTTCGGGAAGCCTGTTTTGCGCCAAAGCCACTGCATCCCTAAAGATAAGCCAATAACAAACAAGATTACAGGTAGAAGCCTTTGGAGGTGAGACAGTCAATAGCATCGGTAACATGTCGGCAGAGGCAAACAGCGAAGCAGAGATATGAGGATCGCCATCTTTGGCACGATAGGCCTGAGCAGTCTGGAGAAGAGCTTGGGAATAAGCCTCAGGGCCATCTAGATTTCAGCTCACGAAATAGCATATCTCAACTACCTAAAGGGCTGAGAGCGAGATGAAGCAGCCACTTGGTGAGATCATTCTGAGGCTCTCGCTGAGAAGCCATCTAATCATTAGCCAGAATGGAAAATGCTACCTCTTGAAAAGAACCATGCGTCTTCCTCCCCATAAGTTGAGATAATAAGACTTATCACTCAGCGACAATAGGAAGAAAAGATGAGAACCAATCCAGAAGCTCTTTTGGGGTTGGGGCAGGCAATGCATGAATAACTGGTGTCCACTCGTGTCTGTCTCTCTTGCTCTTTCTGACTGATTAGAGGGAATAAAATCAATATTGCTAAGGAAAACCGGAACCTTGTCAATAGGCAACTTTACGTTCTCTTCGTGAAAGCCGCCAAAGGGATTCAGAACCATGTTCCATTGCCACACTGTGCCATTATCCCTACAACTAAAGATTGGTTTGGATCCAGCGGGCTCCAGCGAACACACAGGTGTTGACAGATGCAACTTTAAAAAGAAGCTACAGGGGCACAGCTGCTCGAATCCCATATATAAGTATTTCCGGCAGAATCCCCGCCAGCCAAAGGTTTCGGAATGAGGGCTCCAATTCAATGTCAAGACACGCGCTGTGTGGCCTAGTAGGCTAAAGCTAGGCTGGGGGTGCGGGACTATGACGCCGCCTTCCCAGAGAAACGTGAGGCAGCGTGTACAAAAATACTGCCATCCTTGTGCCCAACCGCCAAGACATCGTCATCTAGTTTTTAGCAAAAGTTGATAAAAGACTTACTTGAGACCATTCTAGCGCTTTAACATGGCCTCGACTGCAAGTGGATGAATAAATAGGCACAAAAGAAGGCATGGCAAACACAGTCATCTTTCCACTAAAGAACCCCACTCAACCCAACATGTGATGAAGCAAACATCATGTGGCTAACATCAGCTAGTTTCTCGGTAAAGAGAGGTGAGAGACATGCGTCTATCGGAATCGAGGGATAAAAGTTGCACACAGCGTAACCTTCAATGGAAAAAGACACTAGCGCCATTGCTTCATCAGACGTGATGTTGGTCGTTGCCCAACTCAAAGGCACCCATTGCAGCGAATCTGGAGGTCCCAAGTTTATAGAAGGACATCTATAAACCTTTTCTCCCCTGTTGAGGATGTTGTCTGAGAAGACACCAGTGAACACTCCCACAGCACCATCCGAGTTTGCAAAAGCCAATACACCTCCCTTCAGCAGGATGAAAGGCAACTCTACTGACTGAAGATTCAACATTGTACCATAAAGTCCGCTTATAGTATGCACACGCTTCCTGGTGGCTCCATAAACGGATGGCCTTATCCGCAACACCGACAGCGGCCAGTTCCGGCTTCAAAGGTGCAAAGGCAAGGGAACAAGCAGGCCACCCAGGGTATTAATGCTATGCAGTATTTTCTCCTGGTCCCATAATATAATGGACCGATCCATGAATGTGGACACTACACGCATCCCATTTGGTGTTTCAAAAGGACCAGCGAAAAATACATGCCGTGAGTGACCCTTGGGTAGGCCATGTCCAACAAAGGCGCGAATAGGCTTCTTGCAAAAGGGTGTCGGACACTAAGAGCACCCCTAATTATTTATAAGATACCCCAGACTCAACTTACTCGGGAGTTCCAAATAGAATCACTACCTCACCCTCATATAAGATCCATGCTATTGAAGTCCACCTATGCAAAGCTTTCTTGCCTTTCGGGTCAGCGCCAGACCCGATCGTTGGAGGTAGGTGAATCACTCCACACGCGAAGCAGGCCATCATCGCACGTCGCAGCAAGGGCACGCACAGTGCCTACCCCATGGGGCTGCCATTTCACTTCTTGCACCTAACTCCCAACATGAAGACGGTGTTGGATTTCTGGAACTGCTCCATGCCTAGACTGACAGACAAGAATAGTGCCATTGTCTGCGCTATTAAATTACTCAACTAGACAGTGCATTACACTTACCCAATAGCCAGTATATCTCGCCCTCCCTGGCATATTAATCCATACAAGTAATGCGTGTGTGAAGCAAGCTCGTGATGCGGGCTCTCCTAGTCCGAAGCATGAAGATTGCTACTTTTCCCGAAGCATCCGCTGACGATTAGTGGCGGGTGTTGCAGCCTTATCGGATATTCCAGTTTGGTTGTCACTCGACCATTGTACGGCACGTATGTCGGCCTAGAACATCAGCAAAGAAACATGTTCTCTTACCTTGTGTAGCCGATGTTCGAATAGGACTTCCTGTTTGTTCAAGGCCTTTGCTGTCAATTTTGGGCAAGAGCCCACGACTTTATCACTCCCTCCCGTCGCTAGGCTAGGACCGTTGGGAGAGCCGGAAACCGCAAGGCAATTTGTTCTTTTGATGGTGCTGGCCAGGCTGCCAAATAAGAGAGTCCGACGATCAGTGCGAAAACAAGTTCCTCGGCACAGTAGTAAATATTCCCAACGTTTCATCTATCCCCATTACCCACTGTGGTACCAATTTGGAGCCTGCCCAGCACGCTCGCGACTACGAAGTGTTATAGGAAAATCTTCCATCGCCTACCTGGCTTGGAGCACTATCTTTTCCATACTATGTTTTTTTGTCTAGTCAGACAAGCTTTAGAACAAAAGAAACCATACTGTAGTTTAATAACATCAATATATAAATCAATTCAGAACAAAGCAAAGGTACAATAAGATAAAAAATTCGAAATACATACCGAAAACCAAGCCTGCCTAAAAGAAATGATGTTGTTTTTGAAAACAAAAACCAACCAAAATGAAATTCAACTCCGTCCAATTAATTATCGAAATCTCCAACAACAAACTTGTTTGTCTATCGGTGATGTAGTCAGAGTTTTTATCAGGACCTTCCACAAACTTTTGAGCTAATCTTAAAAAGAATGAAAGTCGGTAAGAGGGCATATATTCTATTTAAATCCTTAGCCAGTAACAGTGTATTTATCAAGACAATCAAACATGATAAAGAGGGAAGAATAAGTTTAGAAAAAATTCAACAGTCACAACATAAATACATGGGCACTCAAGTACAATAAGACAATCAAAGCAAACCTTTTTAAAAATGAAACTGAAATGGATAATAGGTAACTTTTGGAAGGTAAGAGTTTATTGAGAATATACCATGTAACTATGCCAACTTAGGATAGCAGCACTTTTCCAGAAGGATCCTGGAAATAAAGTATACAATCAAGAATTACCTATCAATTTTAATATATGAGGACCCTGATACAATCTCCAATGGCTTTCAAACCTTTATACTACGGTAGACAAGAGAGAAATTATTTTCTGCCATCACAGTTTTCCAAGAATTTTCCCTTCAATTGTCACAATTGCTTTGTTTTAATCTGCTCACTTTGATTGCATCTGGACAATTTCTTTGACTAGTTTTATTAGCATTTTAATCAGGATCTTGAAATCAGTGTACTAATTAATAAATGAAATTAGATCAATTCCCTGATTATTTAAACACTTCATTCACTTTAATTTTTTGAATGTAAATTTCTCTAATCTTTTTTAAAATCTTTAATCTTTTTAAAAAATTGTTTGTAGTTAAATTGTCAATAACCCTTTGGCTCTAAATATTTATCAGTACTCCATACTTTACTACTACCACCAATAAGAATAGTGTTTTATATCTGAAATAAAGAGTTTTGATTGCAAGCCTTAGCTACATTTTTAAAGAATAATTAAAATCTCAGACGTCCAATTCACTTTCCAATTGTTAGCTGCCATTTCTAAGTTTATCTGCATATTATCCTTATCCCCCAAGCTTTTTTTGAATGATGAGATATTACCAAAAGGCAATATACCATGTGGTTATTTCAACACCTATACTACCCAGGTATTTCCTAATGCTCATATAATCTGATTGCTTTTTTGTGCTTAATCAGAACTTGATAATGCCATCTCAGCTGATTGCATTTAAACAACTTTTAACAGACACTGTTTTCTTTTGATGCAGCGTTTGGCTTTATTGAACCTACCTTAACTTTTTTCTCTAATCAGTTAACTAAGGTCCTACCTTCAAAGCGTCAAAAAGAACATATAAATAAGCTGAATCCCTACCCCAAAAATGCCCAAACAGCTTCTGGACCCACTGCTAGGCCAACTAGCCCTCGGGACCATCCCCCAATCTCTGCCAAGCCAGGAGCTAAACTCAGGTCTGCAAACTACACCTCATGCCTTGACAACTACCCCCAAAAAGTGGCCAAATGGATCTCTCTAACGCTTTACTAGGGATCAAGCTTGGGAATCCATGGCTGACTTGTGCCCAGCTTAGTTTTAGACCTCAAATGTATGGCATCTATCAGTCAATTATCCCTCAAGATCAACTATCTGAGTAAGGAAAATATAGTAGCATCCAGTCACGTGTGTAAGATATCCTGTGATAGAAATGAGTGGGTACAGAAAATTGTCTAGATCTGAATAATATTTCCATATGAATAGAGACCTACCAGACCAAACCTATCTAAACAAGTTAATCAAGTGTTGTAACCCCCATAAGTAGCTGATAATTCAGATATTAGAGCTTGGGAACCTGAACAAAGGAAGAACTGATGAGCTGGGTAGCTAGCCACAAAGCTATCATGCACCCTGTGGATTGAACCGGTTGGCTTAAACCTCTTAAAGGGGCTTCATGTTCTGAGGCCCGGCACAGATACTCAAAGGGAATCTTAACCTTGGTTGGTTGCACTAAGTCTTGGTTGGTTGCAGAAGGCTATGGGATTATCTTGTGGCCGAGTGAATAATGTCTACTAGTTGGCTAGAGGGGCGCCAAAAGTACCTGGAGCACAAAGACAAAAATGAGAATATAACTTGATTTTTCTTGGTGAAACAGAAATAGAATATATAGTGGTTGCCATGCTACAAAGTATTTCCAGGACAGTATTGTCTTTCCATAAGCATGGTGAGACAAGTGGGTTGTTTGAATCAGGAAGATGAACAATTTAATTTCCCAGTTCAGAACAGACTGATTTCAGGGTAACAGCAAAAGAACGTCTTTGAAATAACCACAAAAGGCAAGTTTGAAACAGTGTGAATATCTATCATCAACAACAGGGCCTTTCATACCCCAGTCGTGGTGAACAACAGAGAGGAAGAGAGCAGGGCTGCAGTGAAGTATGAGATCAATATGGGCCCTGAATGAGGCATGTTCATGTTGGGTGGGCAAAGGTCCTGTTAAACTTGATTCATGTTTAGGCTGACTGGTAGTTGAGGTCCCTATAGAGATATAAGAGGCCGGGGCATCAGTTTACTCATCTGAAGGGTGCATCTAGTTGAACTTTTAGTTTAAGAGCGGATATGGTTCTGGTCTCGTAATGAGTAAGGCCTATTACAAAAGAGACGCTTTATTTATAACAAATGTCTCTGTAGTGTGGTCTGAATTTGGGAATTAGCGTGGTAATATACTTATTTCTAGTTTTTTTGTTCATAATCAGTAGTTTGGTATTAAATAACATTTTGTCCTAAAAAATCAGGTCTGCGGTCAAGGGTTGGATTATGTTTGGCTTGGGTGTTTTTGGGGGCTTACCTGGACTATTTTTAGACTTGGGTTGGTTTTTGGTCTCAAGTAATGAAATTATCAAATACGTTGGAGTCCTACAGAAAAACTTTCTAAAGGACCATTGCCTCTCAAATTGACATCCTGAATTGTGTTGCATTCTGGAATGAACAATCCAAGAATACATCCACTTGCCAGGGGCAATATAACAATTGAGAAATTGTCTGATTATTTATATTTCTTGTTTATTTGTACCTTTAAGCTCAACTACTAACACTCTAAAACAAATAGTCAGTTGAACAGTAATTGTGCATATAGTTTGATCTTTACTCCCACAAACTTAAATGTGATCATGGCTACAGCAAAGCCACATTTTCGTGGTAATCAATCGATGTGAAAACAATTGTTACTCTCAACACTGGCCTTTACACTCTGCCCCGTCCTCCCTGCCTTATTGAAGCCCATTCCTCCAGATGATGCCTCCTCCAGGCCAAGTAGTATTTACCCCCTACCCCTATATAAACTCTGTCTGTTAAATAATAACCAGTTTTAAATTAATATCATATTTTCTTCCTTCTTCTCTAAAGCCTGCCATTATATAATTAACAGGTATATTATTAATAAATAAGGGTCTTTGCTAGCTTATGATATAGAATATCAGCACCCAAGCTGCATCTTTTATGTCGCACATGTGTTTAACGTACTGTTTAGAAGAGTTATAGGGGAAAAATGTTTAGAAACTGGATAATATTTCTTTATTGAGAGATAATGATTATGTAGTTGATGTGAATCATGGATAACATGAACATGATGAGTGTTGATCACTCTTGTGATGATGAGGGTGGCTGGTCGTCAGAGTTAAGCGCTAAAACAAGGTATTAAACTGTGGGGATCAGTATTTGTTCATGTTGTTGGATTTGGCAATTCAAGTTGACTTTTTAGTCTGGCTTTGGTGGCCAGGAATTGGATTGCAGGTCACAAACATGCTTACTCAGAACCTTGCTGGCAGGTTGAGCCTGCTGTTCCAACACCCCCAAACTGGTTGGGCTCTCTGAGGATGAGTTGTCAGGAAGGTCATCAGGAGCCCGGGCACCATACTGGACTAGCTGTTGATTTGTGGTGGACAGGGCGGTTTCGCATTGTTTTTGCTCTTGCTTTACAGGTCTCGCAATCATGTTGGAGGTTTGTCCTGTTTGCACTTCCCAAGTGCTGCAGAGGTAAGTGTTACTATGTGCCTTTAGGATGATCACTGGACCTACTTTTTGGGTTGCAGTTTGCTTTTTGGGTGTTCTTGTTGTAAACTTGCCCATCAACTTCATGTCTATCGTGGTGAGACAAATTTTTTTCACCAGTTTTCCTTTTCTGTTTGCTTACTGTTGGCCTCTATAACGGGTCTGAAAAGGGGGACTTTGCTTGAAATTTCCCGCTTGGGTCCTGTCTATGCTTGAATGATATTTGGCTGTGTGCTGTATGTCAACTCAACGGGAGCTTTTCCAGTGGATCTGTTCCTTCGGTTTGTCATACAAGTGGTAGTTGATAGCTGCTTATGCAGTCTTCAGGTCTCCTGGCGGTGAGCTTGGCCAGGCTTGCACAGGCTGCCATTTAGCCGCTCTACACGTCCATTGGCCTGCGAGTAGAATGGTGTTGTCACGGTGTGTTTGACCCCATTTTTAGCGAGGTATACAATGGTGTCTTCAGAGGTTAATTCTTTCCCTCTGTCAGTTATCAGGAGTTCTGGCTTTCCAAAATTGCTGATTATTTCTCTTCCTATGAACTGCCGCACTCATTCCCAGTGTGAGCCTTTACTGCTTGGGCTACTAGCCATTGTGTAGCAAAGTCTATAGCAATGATGATGTATTTATTATCATTGTGTTTCCCTGGCATGGGACCAGCAATGTCAAGGGCCCACACCTTGAAGGTAGTTGTGTGCGGATGGGTAGTACTGATTTTGATGGGGCTTTGCTTTTAGCAAATTTCTTGCATACTTCACATTGGTCTAGGACTTCTTGGACGTCACAATACAGGGTTAGCCACCAGGCCTTGTGTTTAAGGAACTCATATAGGTTGAGGCTCTTGGTGTGACCTAGGTCTCTATGGTAACATAGGATGGTGTCAACTCACTGATGTGTGGGGATATAAGGGATGGTGGTTCTGTTGGACATTTTTTGGTGCAAGGTTCCATACACATCTGCAAATAAGTGCTTGTTCTTAATGACTGTTTCTTTTGTTATTCCGGTTATGCCAGGGGAAAAGACCTTGTCCTTTGCCCAAAGTACCAAGAGGGGCCAGTCAGGGTCAAGCCCATTTTCTCCTCTTGTGGCACAGAGGTACAAGCGCAAGAGTGTGTCTGCCATGGCAAGTTCTGGACCAGGTTTGTATTGTATGAGCATATTGAATCTCTATAAAAGTTATATCCAGTGGGCTTGACAGCAGAATATATTTGCTTGCATTTTGAAGTATATGAGAAACTTGTGATTGGTCAATGCATGAATTCTTCCTGTTATCTAGATGACAACGCCATTTGACTGGGCAGTGTACAATGACCAGCAGTTCTTTGTTGTGGATAGGGTATCAACACTTGCCATCTGTCAACTTTTCACAATTCATAGGCTACAGACGGGAAGTCACCATTAATATTTTTGATTTGTAGCACTCCCCCAATGGATGTGTCTGATGCGTCGGTTTCTATTTGGTATTCCCTGTCCGTTTGAGGTATTGCAGGATGGAAGCTGGTGTGAGTTTCTCTTTGAGACATCTAAAACAGAGGTCATGTTGGGGGTCTACACAAACTTGGATTTGGTGCCAGTTATAGAGGATAAGGGGGCAGTCAAGACGCCACAGTCAGGTATGAAGTGGCATACATAGGCCACCATCCCAGTAAGGTACAGAGTTCCAAATTATCCTTGGGTGCTGGCATCTTGCAGATGGCCTGTATCTTCTGACTGTTGGGGTTGATGCCATCTTTTGAGACTATGTGTCCCAGGAAGGGTAACTGCTTGCAGAAGAGCTGGTACTTGGAGGGTTTGACTAATACCTTGTGTTGTGCCAGGGTGGCAAAGACTGCCTCTAGGTCTTTGTGGTGCTGTTCTCGAGAGACTGTAGACAATGATGTTGTCCAGGTAGACTAGGGCATGATTGCCTATGTGTGGTGCAAATACTTTGTTCATGAAGGTCACAAAGGTGGACGGGGTGCTTGTCATTCCAAAGTTGAGCACCACACATTTGTATGAGCCATATTTAGTGTGGAAGGCTGTTTTGGGGATGTCTTCCTCCTTAATAAAAATCTGGTTGTAGCCTGTGGCTCCACCCAAGGCTTCAAAGAGGTTGTCAATAAGTGGTAGTGGGTAACAATTCTTGATGATAACTTTGTTTAGGGCTTGTTAGTCTGTGACTAGACACAGGGTACCATCCTTCTTGGCCACAAAGAATACAGCAGCCCCAAAGGGAGATTGTGAAGGGCAGATAAGTCCTTTCTCCAATGCTTCCTTGAGGTAAGCGCATAGGGCGTTGTCTTTGTTTGGGGTCAGCCGGTAGATAGATTGTGCTTTGGGTACAGCTTCTTTGAGTTGAATGGAATGTTGGATGTGTTTTTTCTGGGGGTAACCTGGGTAGAGCTTCCTTGAAGATTTCTGAATGGCAGGCTACAATTTTGCAATCCTGAGGCGTGGAGGTGTCCTGGTGTTCTTTGAAGTGTATGATCTTGTACTGGAAGGAGTCCCAGTTGATTGTCTCCAGGGTTTTCCTTTTTGTCCAGGGTCTCTGTAATGCGCACAAAGACATGGTTGCGTAGAAGTTGATCCACTGAGTCAGGGTAGATCTGGTGGTTGACACCTTCACTCTTGATGGTCAACAATGAGGTTTCCCAGTCTACATGAGGATTGCTCTTTTTCATCCAATCCAAACCCAGTACAATGTCAAACTTTGGAAAGTCAATGATGGGACCTTGGATGGTGGAGTGTAGATTCTCAAGCATGACAGAGAAGGGGGTGGTTTCCCTTGTCACGGCAATGTGGTGTTCATCAGCCAAGACCATTTTTTAATCTGCAAAGGATTAGTGGCTAGCTTGAACTTGTCCATAAAGCTGCTGTTGACTAGGGTTCAATCTGCGCCCAAGTCCAGGAGTGCTGAGCCTGTGTAACTGCAAAAATGGAAAGGATAGGATATCAGTTTATTGGGAGTCTGGCAATGGTGTACAGTACCTGGTCTCCTGAGGGTGCTTGGATCATTGGGCATTGGTCCACGTCCTTGGGTCAGTACTCATCATTGGGCAAGTCAGGAGTTGTGCAGGGAGAGCTTGGCTTGCTTAATGCTCTCCCCGGGCTTTTCCCTTGTCTTGATTGCCTTGTGTGGCAGTGATATAGAAATGGGTACAATTTGACTGGCCATTGTTTCCACTAACATGTCCATTTGAACCTGCAGGTTTATGATTGGTGTTGTTCCTGTTGTTTCCAGGGGTGGTTGAGTGGAGCGCCCGCCTGTGTGAGAGTCCTTGGGTCTCTCTTGTTTTCCAGTTTGTGCCTTGTGAAGAGTGTTGGATGTTTGTTCTGCTTTCTCTGCCTTGGAATATAGGCTCTGTAGATTGGTCACTTGGTCCAGGTTCATGTGCCTCATTACATGTGATTTGAGAGCGTCGTAGTACATGAGGTGTGTGGCTGGGGTGTCAAAGGCCATGTCAGAGGGTGCGCATAGTTGGAGTTCCTTGTAGGTGTGGGTGAGTTCCTTCACAGTGCCCGTCTGGGTCAAGTTCTTTACTTGATGTATGATCATGAGTGCAGTGTCCTTAAGCACAAATCTTGCCAAGAAGTCTTGTTTGAAGGTGATCCCAGTTCTTCTTGGTATGTTCCTTGTGCCATTTGTTGCACCAGGTGCCAGCGTTGTGGGTCAGTCAGATGGAGATTTCTGCATTCCAGAATCACTGCGGGCATTCCATCTAGGCCAGCTTGCTCTGGGAGGACTGGATCCATGTGGCAGCGTTGTTGTCGTTGGCCCTAGCAAAATGTTCTAAGGCAGCACTTTGGAGTCTTTGGGCTACATAGGCGGGCATGGTGTTTTTGTCAGTTGGTTGCGGGAGGTGGTGGCGCTGTCTGGAAGAACCCTTGTGAAGACATGGTGTTGAAGGCGGGTAGTGGGATCACTGTGTTCTGATACAGGACAAAACCATCAGGTATCTTGGTACCAGGGGTGTACAGAGTCCAGTCCAGCGGGAGGCCAGACATGATTCTTTCAAGGATTTGTTGGCCGTAGCAAGTACAGGCAACAGGCAGAATTTTACAAGATGGGTAGGATGGAGAACCTACCTGTGCTACCAATGTTGTAACTGTGCTGTTTTAGCAGAGTTACAAGGGGAAAATATTTAGAAACTAGATAATATTCTTTATTGAGAGATAATGATTATATAGTTGGTGCGAATCATGGGTAACAGGAACATGATTGTGTTGATCACATGGCTGGATGGTGAAGGGGGTGGCTTGATCCTGGTAATGAGTCAAGTGCCAAAACAAGGTATCCACCATAGGGGATAAGCATTTGTTCATGTTGTTGGGTTTGGCAATTTGAGTTGACTTCTTAGTCTGGCTTTGAGTGGCCAGGTAGTTAGATTGCAGGTCACAAACCCGCTTACTCGGAACCTTGCTGGCAGGTCAAGTCTGCTGTTTTGACACATGCAACCAAAAGCCAAAGTCAACCCAATTGGCCAAACAAGGGAGTATAAGCTTCCAATAATTAAAATCCAGAACAAACTAAATTTAGCGCCCACTCCATTGGCTTAATTAAGCCACCCTCAACACATCCAAACAATTGATCAGCAGGTACCTTGTTCCCCCTAAAGGATCTGCCTAAACTATATAATATCCTAGATCACAATAAAGCCATGGTTTAGCTCCTAATATTATCCCCTTGTAGCTCTGTTAACACAGATGGTTATGCTGCAACATCTTTGACTACTCCCTCTTGGGAAAATTAATTCCCTGAGTGGTTCTCCAACTAATCATCAAGTTAGTGGCCTCTTATCAATTGCCTATTTAATATGGGGATCAAACCTTTCAATTCCTAAGCAGAACACTACTTGGATAAGCCCCATGACTGCTATGACGTACATGGACTGTATGTGGCTTCTTATGATACTATATAATACTCTAAACTCATATCAATAAAGTATTGTTCTCTTCTTAATTTCCCCTTTATTTTATTTAATATACTTATAATAATTATATACTCAACAGTGGTAGAACAGGTAAGTTTTCCACACCTACATGAATCAAAGGAAAAAATACCCCAAAGAAAAGAAACCATCAGATGGCACTCCTCACTGGCTAGAGAAGATACAAAGAAGGTCAGGATGTCCCTACAAAATACACTGTCTTCAACAATACCCTTGTACCAACCAAGCAATACAAATTTCTCATCACACAAGGAGTCCTGAATCCACCTCCAGTTCCTGAAGCAACTGAAATACCCAACATTGTATTCCAACGCCTACACTCAGCAGAAATTGGAAACTTCTCAGGACTATGCTGTGAAGATGCCAACCTCTGGATTAAAAGCGCACAAAGCAAGCTCACACAGATTGGCTACCCCCAAAGACTCTGGGCAAGTGAAATTGCCTTACAAGTTACCAGGGCTGCCTCCTGCTTTGTGAGTGAATGGTTCAATCAACACCCTGGCCACAACAAAGAATGGGACATGTTCAACAATGCCTTCCTGGAAAATTTTGCCATAAAAGACTCTGATGCTGTAATTATGACAGAGCTCAGAACTTTTGAAATGACAGGAACCATTGAGGAGTATATCACAGCGTACAAAGGCTTATGTGACTGAGCTCCCAACACCATTAACTTTGACAAGCCTGGGCCACAACTAGACTTCTACAATGGCCTCCCCACACACATTAGACGTCAGTTTGACATGTCCTGCTGCAAGAATCTTGAAAATGTATTCTTGGAAGGAAAGCATGCAGCTAAAAAATCTGACAATCTACACACAACAAACAAAAGGAGAGCCCCATAGCAAAGAAGGACCCTTGACCTAATAGGCAAAACAGCTGAGCTAATAATACCCATCCTTGAAATGGGAATCACACTGCACAAGCTAACCAGGCAAGCACCAAAGACACCAATAAAAGAGGGAAAAGCTCATGGGAGTGCTTAGGCAAGCCACCCTCACCCACTTTACAAGACTTGTAAAGGGATCAAGAGTGGACTCAATCATCATGATCCAAGTACCCTCTAGCAATCCCATGCTGTTTACCTCCCAAACTGGAAATAAAATCCTCATTTATCCTTTCTATTTTTGCAGGTATCAAGGCACAGCACTATTTGACACTAGAGAAGACTAATCCCTTGTTGACAAAATATTTTCTAACCTCATGAAACTACCTATGGTTCAAAGTAATGTCAAGAGAGTTATCATGGCAGATAACAGGAGCACACCAGTCACCAGGGAAGCAGAACCCTTCCATACCCAAATAGGAGACATCCAGACTACCCTTAGTGGTCCAATCATACCAATCCCCAAGTACAATGTTGTACTTGGTCTGGACTGGATGAGGAATACCAAAACTCATATTGACTTGGATAGTGCTATCCTCACCATACAATGAGGCGAGTTGCACCATCATTTGTATCTAACCTACCTTGATACACTTATGAAAGGCCATTTATTTTTAAAAATCACAGAAACAGAAGAGGAAAAGGACCCTAGAAAAATTGGTTGAAACACCTTCAAATATGAGATTATCCACTTCAAAAATTTTAGAGACCTCACTTGAACAAGATCCAATCTAATACAGACTAAACCAAGAATTCCCTTCCGTTTTCCAAGAAAAGTTACTAGGACTACTGCCCAACCAGGGCATCCAGTATGAAATTTACCTCAAAGGAAGTCTACCAAAAGCATAACCTATCTACCACCTAACACCACAAGAAGACAACACACTAAAGGCCTACATAGATGAGGCCCTTGAAAAAGGACCCATACAACCTTCTTAATCTCCTTTTGGTGTGGCTATCTTTTTTGTAGCAAAGAAAGATGGAGGACTCTGCCTGGTCACATACTACAGGGCGCTCAATTAGGTCACAATTAAGAGCAGGTATCCCCTGCCCCTGATTGATAACCTCTTTGACGCCCTGGGGGATCACAATCATTTACAAAAATTGATTTAACAGCAGGATACCATCAAATCTTCATTAAACCAGAAGACATCCTAAAACAGAATTTCAAACTAAGTACAGCTTGTTTGAATGTGATGTCCTTGATTTTGTGCATAACAAATGCCCCAAGTACCTTTGTGACCTTTATGAATAAAATGTTCAAAGATCACATTGGAAAAGGGCCATAGTCTACCTCAACAACATAATCATCTACAGCCCCACTAAGGAACAACACTGGAAATACATCTGCATGATGCTCAATACATTCAAAGACAAACAGCTCATAGCTAGACCTTCCAAATGTGACTTCTTTTCAACCAAGCCTCCATTAAAAGGCCACATAATCAGCATAGAGGGGGTCAAACCAGACCCAGAGAGGGTAAGAGCTATAACTAACATGCCCACACTGTGTAACAAGAGTGAACTTCAAACGTTCTTGGGATTGGTTGTGTATGTCAGGAGGTTCATCCCTGATTGGAGAGCCCTAACTGCCCCTGTCCTCAATTACTAGAAAAACAACAAAGTTTGTATGGACACTATTGGGAGAACAACACTTCCACCAATTAAAAGAACAAATGGTTACCACTTCTATCTTGCAATAATCTAACCACAAAGAGTCTATGATTTGGAAAAAGATGCCTCTGACTATGCAATAGGAGGAGTACTTAAAATTCAAACTGAAGAAGAGGAGTTCCTCCCTGTAGCATATGAATCAATGAAGTTGTCTGAAGGTGAGCAAAGACACCCAATACATGAAAAGGAACTGATAGCCATCCTCCACTGTTTGATGAAGTGGCAATGATATCTGGAAGGTTCACATATATTCAAAGTGCTAACTGACCACAAGCCATTGGTATTCTTTAAGACTCAACAGCACCTATCTAGACAGCAAGCTGAATGGATGAGACTCATAAAAAGGTATCCAACAATAATTGAGTGTAAAACAGGCAAAGAAATGCTTACTGCAGACGCCCTGTAAAGGCTATACCATAAACATCTAATCTGCAATAACAGAGACCTCAATTGGCCCATGTTAATAATGGGAAATCTCCAAGGGAGTTCCCACCTGGTTTACCAATGGACATCCAAGGGAAAGACTTTAAGAGCAAACATCTGTTAAAAAATGTATATGATACTCTATGTTGTGAATGCTGCCATTCACCATGTGTCAATTTTGCCTTTGGTGGGCCATTTTGAGGGCAAATATCTTTCTTTTGCTTTCACCCCTCAAAATTAGTTGATGACTGAATCGGGAAATACAATTGTTTGGTTTCTTGATTCTGCGCAACTCACTTGCCCCACTCATGCTGGTGACAAGTGGTCCTACCACCCTGGTAGTGTTTTGTGGTATTCCTAACCACTATATATTCCATTTCGTATTCAACAATAAAAATTAAGTTCTATTCACATTTTTGTCTTTGTGTCTTCAGTACTTCTGCGCCTCTCTCTAGCCACAACTAGTAGAGATTATTCTTCCAGGGCCGCAAGGTAATTGCATAGCCTTCCCTGTCATCTAACCAAGATTTAGTACAAATCCAATCCTAAGGTTAGGATTCCCTGTTGTGTGTCTGTGCCACGCCTCAGAACACAACAAAAATGGTGCTCACTACAGGGGCTGTAAGCCCCTTGGTTATCCCTTTTGCATCCATGTTTTCAGGTCCTTTGCCTCCTCCTATACAAAATCCAACTTCACCTGAAATTACCAGTCCTCCTATTGAAGAAGACATCACCAACCTGCCTATTGCCCCTACTGTGCTGAACCTCAGGAATGGTCCCTGCCTATTTACTTACCCCATGGGTACCCCTGACTTGGAAAAAGTCATGGTGGTACCTCTTAGATAGCCTGTGAAGGAGCCATCCCTTGCCTCCAGTTACAGTTCAGTAAAGCAAAATACTAAAAGTTGATTGTGGCTCCGTAATTTCCACAACATCTCCTCTCAGCGGCTGGCTCCACTGAGCATCTACTGTCATCCTTTGTACAACCTGCCTTAGCCCATCATCAAATGGTGTTAGGGCTCCATGTTCAGGAGATTTCTTCTCTACAAGAAGCCATTACTCATTGCTGGGACCAGTTTGCGGCCTACCAACAGTGAATTCACTCCTTGTTTTCCTTGGTAACAGACAATCAGTGCAACTCTGTCATCTCCTAGACCCATTTGGTTATTTTCATTGAAAAAATGCGCCAGTTTATTCCCAAATACGTCAGGGAGCGTCTACATGAGTTTCACCAGTTAGAACAGCCCTGGTGAACCCAAGTAGATTCCACTTTGAACTCTTATCTCACCAACTCCAAACAACTTGTGCAGCAGCTCAATGTATTCAGCACTGATTCCTTTGAGCAACTGCAACAGGTAGAGGACCTCACTGCTAAAGGCCTTTGTGAGATCAGTGAGGAATTTGATCAAGAAAAGGTTGTCACTGCTGCTGCTATTGCCAAGCTCCAGAATCAAGTGAATGAATTATCTATGCCCAAGTCAGATGCTCTGCCATCCCCCCATCTGATGATTTGGTGGATAGAGAGAAGAGACTATGGGATGCCATTTGAGAGCTACAAGTGTTTACCTGCAGTCAAAAACGCCCTACTGAAGCCCCTCAGCCTGACCCTCAGGTGCTTGCTTTGACAACTCAAGTTGTTGAGCTACAGCAGGAACTTGCTGCCCTACGCAAAATGATGGCAACTGCTGCTAGTCCAGTTGGAGTTGTTGATGAAGATGGCTGCTGCCCTGGCTTGTCAGGAGCCCCTCAAATCCAATGTGCTAGGGAGTTGATTGACCTAGTTAACAAGGTGGACCATTTGAAATAGGACCATGTCAAGCTAGACAGAGATGTACAAGAAATGAGTGAATTGATCAACTCAATAAATGAAAGGTTCACCCCTTACCTCTCAGTGGGGCTTTCCCTTACTTCTCATCTGGATGAGCTCTCTACAGTAGTAACAGCCTAAGGCCAATGTCTAGATGTTACTGAGCAACAGACCACTCTAGCCAATGATACAAGTGCCTGTAATGTTGAGACCCTGACTACCCTTGAGGGAAGTGTTTGACAGCTGTGGGCTAGACAGCCCCCCCTCCAAATCTGAAGCAGAATGTTCCCCGCGCATAAACGTACTTGATAGCAATAATGGTGGTCCTGTGAGAGAGAGGGTGCTAAACTAACTAAGTTTGGCTCCCATCCTGGTGAAATGAACTACCAGGATGCCGCCCAGTGGAGTACTGGTATAGCTGCTTGGAGGGGGGACCAAAGAGAGGACGCAGGGGATAGCTGAGGGAAGTAAGCATTCAACCCCATCAGCACCAGTCCAGTGAGTAACCAGGGTGTGTGGGTGGGAGCATGAGGCAACTCCACAGGAGCCAAGAGGGGTACTGGAGGACCTTTGTACAAGCCAAGAGTAGTAGGCATCAATGTCACCTCTAATGTGGGAGCCAGCACGGTGAAATCTGCAGCGGAGAGTTCTAGGTCATCACAAGTCAGGCTCTTGACAATGGTCTTGCCTGAAACAAGAAGCTCACCCAGGAGGCTCAAAAGACTATAGGGGTTGTCTCTCACAAGGCGGGCAGAAGTGGAGAATTGGGACCACAGATCAGGAGCAGTTGTTCAAAGTAGAATCAAGCAAGGAGCCAAAGTGAAGACCGTAAATTTTATGATAAGGAGAATCATAATTGGAGAGCCTGAAAAATTTGGAATTTTTTGGTGCAATTTTTGGTTTTCCAAACTAATGAAAATTGGTGGAGTAGGCTGCCACAAGAGAAAATTGGGTGGGAGGCAGCAGACAACACTTGGACGCCTTGGTGATGGTTTCAGGTGGCTTGGGAGGATGTGAAAAGCAAAGTGGGTTCAAATCTAACAAAGTTCAAGTAAAATTTATATCTTAAAGTAAGATTTATATAGTTTTTAAATGCATTTTAAAGTTCAAGTAGTGTTTTCAAAAGTGTGAACTGCTGGCGTAACAATTAAATGATAAGCCAAGCAAAAGGGACTTTGAAAAGATGACCGGGTTAAAGCAGGGCAATGACAAGGTAATAATTAACACAAAAATGACTAAAACTTTGGTTTAAAATCTAGGGGGACACCAACAGAGTCCACTACTTTAAGAATTTAATGGCAAAGTGCTGGTAGCAAAACCTATGTCTTTAATAATTTGAGAATTGACAAGCAGGGGACACAAAGTCCCCTGACCTTGTAAAAAGGGAGGAATTGCTAGGAAATGGGCACATGACCACTTTGGGTTGCATCTGATTGGCAGGGAGAGAAATTTTGCTGGGCAAGACCAGGATCACTGGAAGGTTTCACGTTAATTTCTGCAGATCCACCTGATTGGTTAAAATCCAACCCAGGCATTTGTGATTCACTTGATTTTCTGGTTGTTGATGTGACATCGTTTGATTGGCTGTTCCTGATAATTTTTAAGAGGGGACGGCACCATGATAACAAACAATCCAAATTGATCAGTGTTTCTTTGCAAGCCGGGACAACCAAAGCAGGGGGATCTGCAGGGTAGGCCAGAACAAATCTCTCATCAACAGTGTGGGCTAAATCTTCTAGGGAGTTTAATGGCTTGGCTGTTGTTTTTGGCCCTTTTTTGGTGCAGCAGGGAAAAAAGTTTGATCCAAGGCCAGAGGTAGCAGTGAATTTACAGGTCCAGCTCCTGAAGCACATTTTAAGCCTACCTTTAAGCAAGTCTTTGATCCAAAACCTTGACCATTGCAGCTTTCATAACTATCTACAAAACTTCCATGAGAAGAGCATCAGATGAGGTTAAGAAGGAACAAATTTTAACCTGTCTACACCCAACCTGCCAAGAGGTGGTGGTGCCTGAGCTGCCCACCATTGAGAGTTGGGAAGATATGAAGTAGCTTCTGATTGACATATTTGGTGGTGACCTTAGCTTAGAAGTGAAGAAGGACGACTTCATGCACATTTCTTTCAAACCTAAGGAGACTCTAGATGAATTTTCAGACTGATTCTACATGGAAGGACAGCAACTGATAACAAGCAGACAGTTGACAGCCCATGAAGCCTACATGGCTTGCGCTCAAGCCCTCAAGGTTAACCAGCTTCTGTGCCTCCATTTCAAAGCCCACAAGGCTATGCTTTCCTCCATGAAGAGAATAAAAACATTGTTGAAGGATATGCACCTTACTCACTCTGGAGCGGTTGTTTGGGAGAATTATGCCGCCTCTAATTCTGGTTTGTCTTCTTGTGGCCCCTGCATCCTTACAATAAACTCACAAAATCCTCCTAGATGTCAAGGTTGCCACAACTGTGGCCAGATAGGTCATTATCCTTGAGCCTGCACAAATCCTTGGGTTGAAGGAGCTGACCCTAAAGAGCAAGCGGGAAAAGAACAGTCAACCTAGAGGCAGTGATGCTCTTGGTTGACAATTCTTCCCAGTCTCCTTCAATCCCTCCCCCCATAACTGATTCCAAGCCTGCTGATACCAAGGCTCCTCCCATCTTGCTGTTGTTTCACAATATCTCTGACATCTCTGACTTGGATGATTCTGATGTTGATGACCCTGACACTTCTGGGTATTCAGTTCTTTCCATCCTCAAAACCATTGCAGCTCCCTATAAGCTATACTCAGGAAAGACTATAACAACATCTAAGCCTTTGCCTGAGGCCAAAGAAGTTGTCTCTCACCCATACCTCACTCAAGCAAAGAGGTCTCCTGTGCTAGTAGAGTCATTTGAGAAGCCGCTGAAGTTGCTGACGCTG
Source organism: Entomophthora muscae (assembly GCA_014839935.2). NCBI lineage: Eukaryota > Fungi > Entomophthoromycota > Entomophthoromycetes > Entomophthorales > Entomophthoraceae > Entomophthora > Entomophthora muscae. The sequence continues at coordinate 24,766 of QTSX02006745.1, read as the reverse complement.
TATTCAAGAATGTGTCAGTTTTGCTTCCTCTCCAAACGGTCTATAAGGAGTTTCCAGGCTTGTGGTGCATGATTGAGAAGTGGGAAAAAGAGCTAGCAGAATCTCAAGACACCCTGGCTGTCCTTCCACCCTTTGGTTGCACTACCACTTGCAGTAGAGATATCCATTCAAAAGGTGAAGATTAAGGCTGTCTTGGATACTGTCTTGCCTGTCAACCTTGTCTCCTCAAAGCTTGTCAAGAAGCTCAAGCTTGCCCCCAACCTTAATTATCATAAGTTTGTATGGCACAGCTGGGCTGTCTATGACTTGCTCCATAGGGGCATATTCTGCTCTCCCCATGCAGTTTGGCAAGCTTCTCTTAGCCGCACCTGCAGTTGTCCTGGAGAATGAGAAATACAATCTCTTAGTTGGTACCCAGTTCCTTAGGGAATTATAATGGGATAATCAACTTGAAAGATGGTTACCTCTCTATTCTGGGGTACAAAGTCCCTCTGATCTTTGATGAGCCAGTCAAAGTTCCCAGGAAGCACCTCAAGACGTGTGTGTTAGAATATCCCACTGGTGTTTTCACTCTAAAATACTGTACCCACTCCTCCAACATGAAGTGTCCGCCCATGGCTTGCCCTGCGTCTGAGGGGATCCCTCTCCTGGATAAGTTTGCTGTAATCATCCCATCTGGCTCTCAAGCTATCTTGGACTCCCAAATATTGTATGAGCTACCTGAGCAAACTTTCCTGGAGTTGTACTCTCCTCCCTCACTAGGTTGCATTGAACCTTACCTTTGTCCTGGAATCCTAGATGTCTCCCATAAAGACCCTGTTCAATTGCTAGTAGCCAACCTAACTGCTCTCCCCATACATGTATCTAGAGGGCAGGTGGTTGGTTATGGTAAATTACCAAATGCTCCTGATGTCTTGTCACTTCACCCCTTTGGTACCTTCCAGGATTTTAACCTACCTTAAGATGAGCCCCAAGTCCTATATTTTTTTACTGCACAAAACTTTCCGCAACTATCCCCAGTTCAACAGAAGGAGGTACTTGATTTTATAGATCAATTTTCAGACATCTTTGCCAAATACAGCACTGACTATGGCCTAGCTAAAGGCGTCATCCACCAGATTGACACTGGAGACGCCCCCTTTTGCGCTAAACCATATTAATGTTGTTGCATGGAGGATGCTCAGGTGTCTAAAGAGATCAAACAACTGTTAGACGCTGGTCAACTGGCCCCTTCCAAAAGTCCTTGGGCTTCCCCCTTGCTCATCCTGAATAAAAAGGATGGAGGTCATTGTATTGTGATGGACTATCAACAATTGAACTCTTTAACTAAGAAGGACTCCTACCCCTTGCAGCATATTGATGATGCTCTCTGTTGTCTTGGGGGTTCTAAGTTCTTCTCCACAATGGATCTGGCATCTGGGTATTGGCAAGTTGACCTTTTGCCTGAGGATCAACAAAAGGCCACTCTCATTATATCTTAAGGGCTGTTTGAGCCTACACACATGCCACAAGGACTCTGCAATGCACTGGCCACCTTCCAACAAGCCATGGACTCCATCCTCTGCAACTTGAAACTGTCATGTGTCTTAGTATACTTAGATGATATAATGGTTTTCAGTGCTACCTTTACCAATCACCTGGCTCATCTCAAAGAAGTGTTCATAAAGATTAGAGAGGCTGGTCTCAAGCTTAAACCATCTAAGTGTGCTTTTTTCAAAGAGTGTCTTGAATTCTTAGGCCATGAAGTATACCAATACAGGGATTTGCCCAAAGACCAAGAAGGTTGAAGCCATTGACAAAATGCTTCCACCCACCAACCTGAAAGAGAGTTACAAGTCTTTCTGGATATGATGGGCTACTACAGACAGTTTATCCCTGACTTTGCTAATATGAGCAAACCTTTGGTCTAGCTGCTACATAATGTCCCTTTTGAATGGACCGCTAGCCAGCAGCAAGCCTTTGAGACCCTCAAACAGAAACTCAAAGAAGCTCTCATCCTAGTGTATCCTGATTACAATAAGGAGTTCATCCTATATACTGATGCTAGCAACCTTGCTATTAGGACCATCTTGGATCAACTAGCTGATGAAGGTGTGGACCATCCTTTGGCTTATAATTCTTGGGTCCTAAACAAACATGAGAAGATCTACAGTATTACAAAGAAAGAATGCCTTGCTGTGTTGCATGCAGTCAAATAATTCCGCCATTACGTGTATGGCACCCATTTTACGGTGGTCACTGATTACGCCTCCCTCAAGTGGTTACAGTAGCTTAAGGAGCCATAGTGACAACTAGCTAGATGAGCTCTCTGCCTGCAAGGTTATGACTTCACTGTGCTACATTGTCCCGGGATTCAACACCAGAATGCTGATGGCTTATCCAGAATGCCCATCCTTGCTTTACACCCTGCTGAGGCTGATCAACTGGTTATATGAACTAATTGTATATCCTTCTTCTTGGGAAAGCAAGAAGGAAGAAGTCCAATTAGCCCTGTCCAAACTATCTGAGGATACGCTTATTTGAGACAATCAGTTCTTCAAGAAAGTATAAGACCAGTACCTGCCTTATGTACAGCCTAGTCTTTGCCTTTTATTGGTGCTCCAAGCTCATAAGGAGACAGGACATGGAGGCATTGCCAAGACCTACAACTGGCTCAGGAAAAACTAATTCTGGGAAAGCCTTTGCCTGCTGATTCCAGATGTCATTACTATTTGCCACAATTGCCAGCTCCAGCAACCATGAGCTGCCTCACACAAGTTCAAGCTATTCCCCCCCAAAACATGCATTTCACACTGTCAGCATTGATGCTTTATGGCCTCTTCCTTGCTCCTGCTCTGGCTGCCGCTTTATCCTAATTGCTGTTGATCATTTTGGCAAGTGGCTAGAAGCTCGCCCTACTAAGGACATCACCGCTAAGACAACTGCTGCCTTCCTGTTGAAAGATGTTTTCTACCACCATGGCTGCCCTCAAGTGTTGCTATCTGATAATGGGACTAACTTCAACACCAAGTTGTTAACCTCTGTTGTTGAAGCCTTGGGTTCTCACCAGTCTTTCTCTGCCCCCTATAACCCTTCTACCAATGGGGCAGTTGAGCGTGCAAATTTGACACTGGTTTCTATCATGAGGAAACTCACTTACTCTGACTCTGCAAACTGGGATCTATACTTACCTGCTGCCCTCTTTGCTTATTGCCTTAGCAAACATTGTGTCACTGGTGTGGCATCTTTTGCATTACAGCGTCACAATTATTTGAGATTATAGGGCACAGGACATTTTCCAGAATACAGTCATATGTGAGGATATGAGTAGTACTGTATCAGAAGAGCCAGGATTGAACAGAACATGATTTTTGCCCAGCAATGGCTTCTGATTGTGCAGAAGCACTTAAGGATTAGGAAAAAGGTCAACCAGATTAAGGATAAAATAAAGATGGTTCAAAGATGATTTATTGTAACTGACTAATTCTTCTTATACCTTCTACAAGGGTAAACTCTGGGCTGCTAGCAATGTCTTCTAAGACATTCTAACACGCCCCAAATTTGGGCAATTATCAATCTAGGTTTGGTGCTTATTGCACGTCAACCAATAGAATATTTTCATCTTCACCCAGCACAGGCAATCTTTGCTGACATGGAATAATCTAGTACTTCAGGATTACTTCCTACTTCTCTGGCATACTGCAAGCTTAATGCTTGTTAATGTGATAAATATGATACTTTGAGATTATGGGTAATCAAACCCAGCACCTTGGCGCTTGATGTAAAAGTAAATTGATGCCTTGGCGCCTGCAATACTTGCCAGGCGGCGCCACAGTGCTTGCAATAATTTTTAGTTGGTGGGGCGGCGCTTGACGTAAAAGAAGTTTGGCTCTTTGGCGCCTAATCTAATTGCTAGGCGGCGCCACGGCACTTGTGCATTTTTAAAGTGCCCCAGCGGCAAATCATGTCTTATTTAATTGCCGCAGCGGCGCTTATCATTGGCTAATTTAAGGCTCAGGTCAGCAGACTAATTATGATCCAATATGCATATAGTTTATACTATCAATTTATGTAGTTTGGTAGCTGCAATTCATATCCGCAAGCTCCGCCATAGTTAGTATCATTGTATTTTGTACTACTAATTTATGGATTTGGTTGTAACAGTCCCAATCTGTGGGCTCCGTCATAATTGGCATCATTTCTTGGTCAAAATTCCCAACAACTGGGTATTGCCCCTTTGCTATGCTGTATGGGCGTGAGGCTATCACTCTGTTGCTCTTGAGGCCCCCTACTCTCTTCTGATAAGGCCACAAATCCTGACAACCATATCAAAGATCTAGTCACCCGCATAATTGACATACAGGCCATTGCTTATACCTCTGCATATAAGACCAAGATGCTTGAGCTCTCTCCTGATAATTCTGGACGCTCTCCCTTGCCTGAGTTCAACATTGGAGACCATGTTCTCTACTACCAGCATATAGTAGGAGGACGCGCTCACAAGCTAGATACATTGTGGGTTAGTCCTCTAGAAGTGACCTTCAAGCGAGGGTCCAAGTACATTATGAAACTCCTCTCTAGTGGTTGTCCGTTTGCCCAAGTACATGCCAAGTTCCTCCACAAGTACTACCCCCCTAAGGCCAATCTAGAGGGGGGCAATGTTGTGAATGCCACCATTCACCATGTTTTGATTTTGCCTTTGATGGGTTATTTTGAGGGCAAATCTCTATCTTTTCCTTTTGCCCCTCAAAATGAGCCTATGTCTGAACTGGAAAATACAATTGTTTGGTTTCCTGACTCTGTGCAACTCACTTGCCCCACTCATGCTTGTGGAAAGTGATCTTACTGTCCTGGTATTGTTTTGTGGTAGCGTAAACCACTATATATTACATTTTGTATTCACCAATAAAAATTAAGTTCTATTCACATTTTTGTCTTTGTGTCTTCAAGTACTTTGGCGCCTCTCTCTAGCCACAACTAGTAGAGATTCTTCATCCATGGCCACAAGGTAATTGTATAGTCTTCCCTGCCATCTAACTGAGACTTAGTACAAATCCAACCCTAAGGTTAGGATTCCCTGTTGTGACTCTGTGCCGCGCCTTAGATCACAACACTCCACATCACATAATACCAAGCAGCAATACTGTACCATACGCCCCATCAACACAAAAGATTGACACAATCATTTGATACCACAGAGATCTGGGACACACTTGTAGCAGAAATCTACACAAATTTCTCAAAACGCGCTACTAGTGGCCCAACATTCCAGAAAACACCAAAGAGGTGCTCAAACAATGTGAATCAGGTGAAAAGTACACCCACACCAAAGCACCTCCAAAATCAGTAGTACCAGTGCCAATTACCCAACTATTCAAAGTATGGGCACTGGATATTGTGAGGCCCATGCCCAGAGATAATAAAGGCAAAAAATACATTATCACAGCCATCAACTATGCAACTAGATGGCCTGTAGCACAAGCCAAAAAATAACACAAAGGAAATGATGTGATAAATTTTATTAGCAAAGGGATCATAGCCAAGTTTGAAAAACCTGAACTCCTAATTACAAATAGAGGGACTGGACTTAAGGTCATTGACACCAACATCTACCTTGAAAAAATAGAATAAAACACACAATTTCTTGTCCTTATCACCTACAAGCAAATGGGAGAGTAGAGAGATTGAGCAGCTCCCTTGTAGAGGTGCTCAGTAAATTGTCTGCCAATGACCCACGGCTTTGAGCCAACATGCTTCCAATGGCATTAATAGTGTGCCAAGCATGAGTTAATTGTAATAAAGGCAAAAGCCTGTATGAACTTTTCTAAAAACATAGACCTTTCATTCTCAGTACTAAGTTAGGACCCCAATTACCTCTAGCTAAAGAAGTACTAGCCGGCAATGACCCTGAAGTACAAACCGCCAGAAAAGACAAAGAGACTAAAGAAAAGGAAAGAGTTGAGAGACAAACAGTCCCCATCCAATAGGAACAATTTCAAGTTGGAGACAAGATTTGGGTTGTCAACCACAATTTACACAAATTGAAACCAGGACTAAGAGGACCAGGAATTGTCATCAAAGTCAAAACATACAATACCTACCTCATCAAAGAAATTGGTGCTTGTACATAATTAGAACACATGCATCATGACTGACTCCGCCTATGCAAGGCAAGGATGTCACAATGTAACTCACAACTACATGTCCCCAATGCAAAACTGGATCAATATCAAGCCTGAACTCCCAACACTCTCAAGAAAATTCCTAAGGCTCCACCTTCCATTACCCCAGGGGGAGATGTCAAAGCATATTTGATTACTACCTCCTGGGAAAGTAATTCCCTGAGTGATTCCCCAATCAATCATTAAATTGGTGGCACTCTTATCAATTGTCCATCTAATACAGGGATCAAATCTTTTGAGTCCTAAGCAGAACATTACCTGGACAAGCCCCATGACTGCCATGATGTACATGGACAGTATATGGCTTCTCATGATACTATATAATTCTCTAAACTCATATCAATAAAGTATCATTCTCTTCTTAATTTCCCCATTTATTTTGTTTCATATAGTTCCAAGAAGTATATACTTGACAATAGCCTGATTCCAAATAATAATACATATCCAGGACTAATTGCTGATAGGATAGATTAAATTAGGCTATAGAATATATGGCTTTATTATTTCTCAGAATATCCAGAATAAAACACATCAACACCAATCCACTATTATCAACAATAGATTATGAATTTCACCAAGAATAAGGAAAGTCAAACTGAGAGAGTTTTACTGCCACTTTATAATAAAACTTGTAATAAAAGATTCCCTGAGAACAGAAAACCCCATGCCCTGCTGCATGAATGCCTAGCTCTGAGGATTGAAGCTGGCAGTCTGGGGAGCAGATAGACTGGCCTAGTAAGAGTTAGAAGCATCAGACAGTATCCTGAAAAGAGGGTTCCCAAACCCTATACAGTAAAATAAAACCTGTTGAGATAAACAAAAAAATCTCAGTCTAAAAACAATTACAACTCATTCTAAAAACAAAATCAAGTTGAATTCAAATTTACTGTAATTTAATATAAATTCTTTAATTTTTGATTTTGTTTTTAGACTGATTTGTATTCATTTTTGGACTGAGATTTTTTGTTTATCTCAACAGGTTTGAAAGCTACTGTATAAAGGTATTTTCTTTCACTTAGAAAAGTAGAGAAATATACACTATCACAGGTAAAAAATAGAAGACCTATTTCTTCCTTACATAATATTGAACACCTGCTAGTAGTAATCTTGATACAAGCACTAGACTCTAATTTGTTGTTGCAACCAAGGTTACTCCTCCGCCCGCTAAAGTATCTTACAATACACAGCAGGCTTTCAAAGAGATGCCCTATAACACAACTAACAGTATATACCATCCTGTGGAAAATGTTGAATTAAAGTCATTATCTCCTAAATAGGAGCCTTTTCAATCCAATTAACTGATCCCTCACTTAAGATGTTACCAGCCCAAAACCTTATATTGAACCTGGCACAGGGCTACCCCTGGTGGACTTGTGGCTCCCCAATACAGTATATCAATTACAATTATTCTCCAATAAATGTATCTCATTCCTATTATTGTACTTTCAATTTGGACTGTTGTCTTTCCCAATCTAAATACCAAACCATAATTGGTTCAGTTGCAACAATGCCAGTACTTGTGGGCTCGCTTGATGATTACTTCTGCTGGTGCTGTGTCCTATTGACAAAAAATCCCTTTTGTATATACCCCCCCAAGTAGGATGCATAGAAACCTTTCTGCTGTACACCAAAACCAATTGGTAGCTGAAATTGTCTTCAAAAAATCCAAATATCAACAACAATGCCTTCTAAAACAACTAATAAAGATTCTTCAAGATCACAAAATCTTGACACTAAGTAAAAAAACTCATCTCTAAACAAAGTCAACTAAGATGTAAGCAAAATCAATACATCTCAGAAAAAATAGAGGTAACCCCAAATATATTTTAATCAATATAAATTCATTTTTTTTAAAAAATTGCATCTGAGTTGATTTCAATTACAGCTGAGTTGTTTTATTTACATATGAGTTGATTCCGCTTACAGATAAGTTTTTTTGCTTAGCGCCATAGCTTTGAAAACTACTGTATATTATATTAAAATTAAGTTCTAACTTAAATCTGTATTTATATAAATATCAAAATGACATAAATAAAATATAGTCTAGTCTTTTTAATTTCTTTTGATTTAATATTAAATGAATACTATGACAATATTTTATACAATAGAAAGATGATATTATTGTATTTATTTTTAAATATTTACAATATGAAATTCATCTATTTTTAAGTTAGTTATTTCTGTTTAAACTTCATATTTGACATAAGATTTTTTAAAAATATGTTTAAAAATATGATAGAATGTCTATAGAAAAGAACATAGTTTTTAAAATAACAACCCAAAATGAAAATATTATTTATCTATAGCTAGAAACATAAACTGAACATATATTTGAAAATTAAAATTTATTGATATAAAATAAGGGGTGAGTAAAAAGGTGTATAATATGTAAGAAGTGACTTAGAGTAGATTCCAATCCTCAATCCCTTCATCTTCCACATAATGGGTATTGGTTTTTTCCAAGCCTAAAGTTTCATAATCAACCAGGATATACTCAGGGGCCCCAGGACTTGGAAATATTTCTGTGAAAATGATGGGCTCTTCATAAGATGTATACTCCTTGCTGCTTTCAGTTTTTTTCACTGGATGGGCATCATCAGAAAGGATAGCAGCTAATATCAAGATGAATGGCCAGAAATATATGTAAAGCCAGTTGGCTTCAGTTGGAGAATAAGCAATTGTATAGTTTTTTTCTAAAGCCAGAGGAGATAAAAGAGAAGTTCCCCGCTGCAGAAGTGTGGGATAATGTTGGATAATGGTCAGCTCATCAGCAGTAAGAGAGGAACCAACAAGCATGGCAGAAAAGATGGCTAGAATGGTGATAATGACAAAGAAATTCATAGTTTGATGCTGGCATCCATCAGATTAGATAGGCTTTTATAGAGCACACTTTCCTCTCTTTAACTACTAATTGGTACCACATTAAAGAAAAGAAAGCTATGCATTTATAGCTGCACATTTTAGATAAATTTGCTTGTGTATACCATGAATTAACTTGCTTATATTTACATTGCTTAGTTAAATCAGAATTCATAAAAAAATAAGTGAGCCTTCAGTTTAGCTTAATTAATTCAATTAATTAAATAAAAATATAGTTGAATTTTAAATGTAAATAAACAATAAATAAAGTGCTTTTTTATTAAGGGTTTATGATTTGCATGCCATGCAAAGGGGAATCAAGTGGTTAAATTTAGCTACATGGTAAAAGTAGCTCTGCATTGTACAGTATACCAAGCTAAAGTAGCTGCCAGAATCCTCCTGGCATGCAATTACATTTATTGGTAATTTCACCTCAAATTTGTTTAAGCATCAAGGAATTCAATTGAATTGAGTTTTCATTAAATTTAAAAATAAACCCAATAGCCAAACCAAAAGCTTGGCTTGTCTCATCCTTACATACAATCCATTGCATGCATTGCTGAAAACATGTGGGTTTAATCTACCAGAGTGTGGTCTAAAATTTGTCAAATGAGAATTAGGCCACTTGAGCTTTAATAAATATTGATTGAATTGCTTGATTTTTAAATCACAGTTCAACTAGTGTAGCCATATTAAAGAGGTTTAGCTGCAAAGATTTGCAACTCCAGAATGTATTGAAAACCAAGAAGTTGAATCCTTGGGTTTTCAGTATAACTTGGGTTATAGTTTGGTTTGGGCTGGTGGTTCTTGTTTTATTTGGTAAAATGGATAAAGTTACCAAATCTAAGAAATATAGTTTTATTGATATGTTGAGTATTTGAAGAGATCAAGCCTATATAGTTGAGTGGCTAAATGGGGGATATGCTGTATTCACATGGCAGATAAGGGGTGAAAAGTATGTGTTTCATGGAACCACTTGTTTGCATTTTGCAGTTAAATCACTATGAGTCCAATGACCTCATACCAGTATAGATTAAACCTGATAGATTAAACTTAAAGGCGGTGAAATAAATTGTTTAAGGATCATGCTAATTTGATGCACATTTATATGATTGGATGTTTAAGCTCTATGCTTGGATTGATTTTGTTGAGAAAAGAGAGCTTAGATCAATTTAAAGAGATGTGATTAAAATTATAAATATAAATTTTTTTTTAACTCTAAAAGATGGTTGGCTTTTGTGTTTCAAATTTTTTATTTTGACGTGAAGTAATACAATATTCCTCTCAGATACTTTGCTGATCTAAGGGACTGCAGATTGGTTCAGAGTTAACCTTGCTTATCATTCTAGCATTCTGATAAGGATATCAGTGGAGTAAGCTGACAACAACAATATTAAACTTATTAAAATTAATTTCATGAAATTTAGAACGGCTAACAAAATTTCCAGATAATTTCGATCAAAATGGTACCAAATATGATAGCTCTAGATGCTGAAATACAGAATGAAGCTGTGAAATCGAGCTCGTGTCATAATCAAAGCCTGGACTCGATTTGATACATCTGAATTTACTCTAAGAACAGATAAAAAACTAAAAACGTCAAATCTCTGTGAATTTTAAGCCAATATTAATGTTCGATAACTTATTTTAAAGCTTTATATCAGCTTTATATTTTGATAAAGTTTAAAAATAAAATAACATTTTGTTTAAATTATTATTTTAGCTTCTCTAAACTTAAAAGTAAAGTTACACTTATTTTGATTTCTATTTTGTATTATGTTTGTACTTGGAATATGTAGTTTTATTTTAAATAAATATCATTCAAACTAACTTTTAATAAATCATTTTTAAACAAAAATAATTAAATATATGACAAGAAATCCCAGCCTAAAAATACATATACAGTGATTGATACATTAAATTTAACTTTATATCTGTCCTTGGACAGGGCAACCACCTAGTTTGTTTCATATCTCATGATCTATTGAACCAATCTCAATTCTGGAACACATTTATGAAATCCTGAAATTAGATGTTTTGAAATGATCTTTAACACATACCATTTACACGTATTGTAGTTTTCAGCCCTATTGAGATAAACGTAAATTGTTCAGTTCAGAACGCATAGGTTCAGTCACAACAAATTTCAACTTTTTAAATAGAAATATAAGCTAATTCCATGTAAAATGTACACCATTTGATAAAAATGTCCAGTTAAACAATGACCTATGTAAACTGGGAATGAATGTATGATGATTCAACAACAAATATACCAATCACTAGAACAAATTAGTTTCATTCACAAAATAAAAACACTATGTTCACTATGATTTTTAAGAACAAAGTGAACTTAGTCAAAAAAGTTAAAGACTTGATCCAACAGCAAGCCATATTAGTAACTGAAACAGACAACAAAAATATCAAATATCAAAACAAATCAGTGAATCTATAATACTGTTAAATTAGTTTTAAAAGCTATGGTACCAAGCAAAAAATACTTCAGATTTAAATGAAATGGACTCACATTTAAGCAGATTTCAACTATCAGTGTAAAATATACACTCTGTTAACAGGGAATTTTGGTATTAATAGACAAAATGAGTCAACAAAACAATAAATTACTAATATTACAAACATAAATATTCAAAATACAAACCAAAATACATTGATTAAAAAATAAAATGGGTTGGGTTGACCCTTGATGTACATATATTTACTATGTAAATTGGTGACAAAATACACTCAAGTGTGGTGAGTCAAAACTCAAACCAAAAACAAAACACCATAGCAACTCAAAATATAAACAAAACTACTCAGTTGTTGTGTGAAATGAATAATAAACATGTGTTACAGAAGTAACAGTTTTGAAGCCCCAGGCAGGAATTGAACCCGCACCCAGCCGCCAGGCAGGGCAAGTGGGTGACAGGGATTCTCCTGCACCTAGATTTGCTTTAAAAAGCAAAAATCCAGGTGCAGGAACCATTCTTGCCCTGGCAACAGCTGTGGGGCCCCTTCTGGGCCCCAAAAGCTATGCTCAAGCCTCAGTGGGTCTGGCTGGGCCTGGGCAGGCTAATTTCTGTAAGGTCTGAAGGCTTGGGGTAAATTATTGTAGACTAAATCCTTTAACCCAAGAATATTAATGTTTTTTAAGTATAAAAAATAGGTAAGGTTTGCAACAATAACTGCACTAAAGCTCCTAAAAGTTTATAGGAAGCAAAGTAGGGACTAAGACAATTGATTAAACCTAAGAAAATGAAATAGAGACCAGTCTTAATGACTGAAGATTGTGTCAAGAAGTCCATTTCTAATTCAGGGTAATGGTCATTGCTAGCTGGTGGATTAAAGCTATCAACAATTAAAGTGTGTGTTCCACTATAAAAATTGCCAAACTGATGGAAAATATAATCAAATGGAATCATAAAACTAAAATGAGAAAAGAAGGTAAATTGCAAGAAGAAAAGAAGATCACTAAGAAAACACAAGCCACAAAACCTAACAAGTACCTGTTGGGGTGCAAGTCAAACAATCTCAACTTAAGTTGAGACTGAGTAAAACTCAGGCTTTTTATTTAAGTCTGGGGTTTTGAGGTAATCAAAAGGGGAAGAAAACCTAACCAAGATTGGTGATTAAATTTGTGGAAGAGAAGGTAACATATTTGTGTTTAAAAGTTTCACTAACTTAAAAAAGTTAGAGGTAAGAGGAGGGAAAGACAAAGGAGCAGTAATGGTGTAACTTCAGCTATGGTGTGGTGGTTTGCTGTATACACTTAACTCAATTACAACCTATTTATTATTAAAGACTAAGATAAGATAGTTTTTCAATCTAATGTGTATAATAAAAGTATAAGTAATGTAATTTCAATTTTTTATTAATAAATCAAGGAGAGAGTTATATAATTATTGAGGGATTAATAGGAGCTACAGAGTGCCAGGATACTCTGTTCTACAGCCAGGATCCTCTGTTGGCTTAGCCCATCATTAACCTAATGATCAGATGATCATTAGTTAACATGAACTCGGAATACAACCTAGTTGATTGTTTGGACTATTTATCATCCAGGACAAGAGTACCATTGCCCTTTGGTTCACTGAGCTTAATGGATTAGAACGTGAATATAATGACGGCTAGTTTATGACCAATCACTTCACAACATTTCCCCCACTAAACTAGACATTACTGTAAAAGTCTATCAACCTCTTTCAGTATGGTAAATCAACCAAAAAGGAACCAGAAGCCAATTATACACTACACAGATGTCCCAGAACAGAGAATCAGCAAAGCCCAAAGGGGAATATCCAAAATTCCTGTTGACAACGTACTTGTCCACTAGCCCGTGCTGGTCTCAGAAGAAACTGAGCTCACCAAAATTCTAGGCGGCAAAATAGACACAGCTCTTCATAGTTCATCTAGTATAGTCTCATATAAACCAAGTACACCATCAAGTAGCTCTGTAGCGCAAAACTCTGGCATGCCTACTTCTTCACAGCTCTCCACTATTGCCAAGAAAAGGAACCTTACTAGCAAGAGCAAAGCTCCTACACACATATCCACTAATAGATCCAATGAACCTGTACCCAGCTTAACTGATCTTCTTCAAGAGTTGAACAAGGACAAAGTGAGCCCTACTCCTGTGACAGTACAAGAAGATAGTCAAGGTTCCTACATTGAAATGATTGTGTTCCTTTGTTGGAAAAGGATCCCTACTATGCATTTCTGTGGGCCAGTAGTTATGTGGTTGACCCTTATGCTAGCTCTGGAGAACTCTTACGTGATTTCCACAAAAAGACTCAAAGTAGGGAACCATGTTCACTGACGTATACCTAGGGTGAAACTTGTAAGATATGCCCAGTTGTGCCTCCAGGACTTTTTATTTGATGGGGTATGCCTAACAGACAATCTAATCTCTTGAGCTCTCAAACTTCTTGGACTGGTTTTTATAGCATGGTCTAATCCTTGGTCTGCTATTGGCCATGTGCCTTTGTGGCATGGTTCAGATAGTTACAAATATTTGTTGCAACGGGCTATGGGCACTACCCTGGAGCTTCTCAGTTATAGTCAGGCAGTAAGTTGTCAGTCAATGATGTTAGTTGGAAACTTGGCGCTTATTGGCTCCAAAGTTTACTATCAGAGACTACACCATATGCCCAAATATATTGGGTGGCTTCTCAGAGTCATGTACTCTGTAGGAGGTAAGACACCAGAGGAGTATGCATAGCAAGAGAGTCTTCTCTGGGAATGCATCTTACTTGGACTTAAATTCCCTAATTCTATTAGCATAAATTGTGTCAACTTCCTTCCCATAGACAAATATCCTTTTCTTCTCTTTGCATTCCGCTGGCTACCTAGTGTCTAGATAATTTATGCAGTGGTTGCCAAAGTCCTTATCTAGTTGTGTCTGGGTTTAGAGGCAATTGCATCTTAATAAAGCACCATTTTCCTGACCTTTCCTATTCTCTATTTCTATAATCCTTATCTCTTTCTTGATGCAAACAGGATAACAACCCATGGACTATTTTCATTAGAGTTTTCTTTTTCCAAGTTGTTATCCATAAAGGGGTTTATGCTTGATCACTTGGAGCCTTGAACATGTACTGCACGTGGAATCAAGTGATCAGTTGGCCTGTTTCCAGATCCTTGAGGGTGTAGCTATCTACTCCCACTTTCTGGACTACTTTGACCAGACCTTGCCATAGCAAGGCAAGTTTACTTTCACAACCATACCCTCGGTTACTGTAAAAGTATACCAAGCTTCCTATCTTGTATGCAGGGAGGTCTGGACAAGTTTTTACTGCACAATCCATATATTTTCCCTTTGTCAACAAATTAGTAGAGTATGCCTAAGACTGTAGTTTGGTTAGCATCTGTGCTAGTCTCTTCAAATAAGCGTCAGGGGTGAGAGGGTTGTTGGTTTTAACTAAGCTGTAGAGATGTGGAGAAAGACTTGGTTGTCAACCGTAAAGAAGATGGAAAGGGCTTTTTCTGGTGGCCCTGTGGAATCCTATATTGTAAGCAAAGGTAGCCGCCAGAAGATAAGTATCCCATTCTGTTTTGTGCTGATGACTCAGCTTCCTTAAGATCTGTACAAGACTTCTGTTAGTTCTTTCTACCATCTCATTTGTTTGGGGATGATATGGTGTCAACAGGGTATCACAAATATCCATAAGTCTGTTCAGTCTGGGTATCATGTATCCTGTGAAGTTCATCCTGTTATCTGTTAGCAATGTCTGTGGTCAGCCATGTTTGTAGAGTATATTCTCAAGGATGAACTTGGCTATGGTAAGCACCAACTGATTGGGAATTGATTTTGTTTCTACCCATTTTGTGAGCTGATCCACTTCTACAATTATGAACTTATTCTTGATAGCAGTCAGTAGAAGGGGCCCTACTACGTCTATAGCAACAGTATGGAACACAAAGCCAGGTTGGATTAAACAGTGTTGATAGCGCGAGATCTTTGGTTGCTCTATAGTACAGTCATAGCAAGCAACCAGGGTTTCCGCTACATCTGAATGTGTTCCTTCCCAGTAAAAATGCTGCTGCAACAGATTGGGGGTCTTTTGGATACCGCCATGGCACACATTAAAATGTTCTGATACTACTGCATTCATATGTAAGGATGGGCAAATGTATGGTAGCCACTTCCCTTTATACAACTTAAAAAGCTGATTATCCTTGACACAGGTGTCCACCACAAGAGACTTTAGAATTTTCTGAATCTTGAGTGGCTCCTCCCCCACATAGAAGTCTTCAGCATCAACTTATTGTAAAGTTTGTCTGCTGCTGAGGAAACCAAGGCTATGGTATGGAGATGTGAAAGAAAGTCTGTATTCTGATGCATAGTGCCAGTGCAATGAATTATCTTGTAGTTGTAAGCCTGCAGCTTAATAGCCCATTGTGCCAGTTGTCCTTCAGGATCCTTTAGGGTTTTCAACCATTTGAGTGAGACATGATCAGTTACCATTGTAAAGTGTACTCTGTGGAGGTACACTCTGAATTGTTGACAGGCATAGATGACTGCCAGGCATTTCCTCTCAGTGACCATATAATTCTGTTCATGGCTATTGAGTGTACAGGAACAATACCCTACAGGATGGTCTTGGTTGTCATTGTCTACCTGAGAAAGGACAGCACCAATTGCTGTCAAACTAGCGTCTGTATGCACAATGAAGGGACAATCAAAGTTAGGGTATCTGAGTACTGGCTCTGTCACTAGAGTGGCTTTCAAGTCCTCAAAGGCCTTCTGGCATCCTGCGGTCCATGAAAATTTGACTTCATTTTTCAACAAGTGGAAAAGTGGACCTCCTAGACCTGCAAAGTTTGGTATAAATCTTCTGTAGTAACCAATCATTCCTAGAAACACCTGAACATCTCTCTTGTTGGAAGGTGTTTGCATGTGTGTGATGGCTTTGAATTTAGCAGGAACAGGTTGTAAGCTATTTTTGCTGATGATATAACCAAGGAATTCCAAGTGTTTCTTAAAAAAGTTACACTTCCTTGGTTTTAGATTGAGGTTAGCTGCAATGAGGCGTTGAAAAACTGCCTCCAAGTGGTCTAAATGCTGACCAAAAGTCCGGGAAAAGACATTAATGTCATCAGGATAAACCAGTACACAAGTCAACCTAAGGTCTCCCATCACAGAATCCATGGCTTGTTGGATGGTTGCGGGGGCTTTTGCAAGTCCTTGCAGCATTCTAGTTGGCTGAAAAAGGCCTTGTTCTGTAATAATGGTGCACTTTTCCTGGTCTGCTGCTGGAAGGTCAATCTTCCAGGATCCACTGATCAGATCCATTGTGCTGAAGAACTTTGCGCCTCCCAACTTATCCAATGTATTGTCAATGTGTGGCAACAGGTAGGAATCCTTCTTTGCAACTGAGTTCAGATTTGCAGTAATCAATTACCACATGATTTGACCTGTCCTTTTTCTTTATAATCAAAAGTGGTGAAGACCAAGGACTCTTGCTGGGAAAAAAACCCAAAAAGAGCAATTTTTGTAGCTCTTCATTGAATATGGCTTGGTTGGCCAGGCTGCGTCTTATCAGCCTAGAGCATGTAGGGGCAGTATCTTGCGTATCCAATACATGTTTGACACCTAAAGATTTTCCTAAGTCTTGATTGTTCTCTGCAAAGACATCCTTGTATTTCTCAAAGAGTCATATGGCTTGGTCTTTCTGATATTCTGTCAGTTCAATGAGATAGTTGTGTGGGATTAGCAATAGAACACTTGGCTGATTTCACAGTAGTGCAAATTTGCTAAATTTGCCAAAAGGGGTGACATCTGTCAGGATGGAGTTTTCCTCTAGCTTCATGTAGCCCAGAAGCTGATGTTTCTTCACCTTCAGTGCTTTATCAGAAAGATTTCCCAAGAGTACCAGGATCTCCTCCAAATATGGCATGACAATACCTGGTAGAATCCATGGTTCCAGTCATGAACCATTATGGAGTCCAGATACTTCACCATGCAATCCTTTTTGGAAACTGAGACATAGGCCCATATTGTGTATTACTTGGGACCCACTTGGAATGGAGAATTCACTGGAATAATATAAGGGAATCCCCTTGTACTCTTTAGTGTTCAGCGGCAAGACCTTAATTTTACGCTGTTGTAAGGTGTACACTACTGGCATGTCTCCATTGGCATACTCCATATTAATATAGTGAACCTTTTTGGAAGGAAGGTCCTTTGATCTGTTGCTGTGGTAGAACATAGGCACAGAGTGGCCCAAAATGCTGAAAGTGCTGTCCTGATGGTTGATGATAGTCCCATAAATTCCCATGAAACTTGTACTAATCAATTTATTGTAACTTTCATTCTGAAGCACTATTACGGGGGCTGTTACTACCAATTTACCAAAACACAATGGTAATGATGAGTAGGCTCCCAATGTCTTTGTTCTGTCAGGTTCTGCAGTTCCAAATTCCTTGTTATAGTCCAAATCAGACACAATTTTCAGCTTCTTAACTAACCTGATGGACACAATGTTCCCAGGAGCTCCAGAATCCAAAATTGCTCTTACTCTGAGCTTATGAACCACTAGTTTAATGTAAGTGCAGTTGTGTCTTTCTCCATAGTGAGAAGATGTGATATTGGTAACCTTATTGATGTCTAAACCTTTAAACTGAGCAAGAAATGACTCTAACACAGTCGTTAATTTGGGCTTCAGAGATTTTAAGGTATCCAAGTTTGTGGAGACTTGTACCAACCTCAATAGTTGAGAAAACTTTTTAACACTATCACTTTTGTGGGTGACCTCAGTGTATGGCATGGAAAGTTGTTCAGCGTAGGGTATAGAGACAGTATCAACAGCTTCTTGGGAAGGTAGGCTTTCTGTACAAATGGCCTGCTTCCTTGTAACTGTGTTGACAGCTAAAACTATGTGGAGCAAGTCTTCATTTATTTCTTCCTTATCAAGCAAGTATCTTTTGGGACAGGCTTCTTGGTCCATCAGGAAGTTGTCACAATCAGAGAGGTCTGGGTCTGGGTCAATAAGTGGAGAGGGTTGGTTACTACTAGCAGTCAGGGTTTTCTCCTCAGCCTGACTGCTTAGCAGTTTTTTGACTCTTTTCTATCTTCTCTGTCCTTGTCTTCTTCTTCTTGGTTGTCATCTTTGCTGTCTTCCTGGCCCAAGTGACAGACATTGGCCTTGGGTTGCTTGCAATCCTGAGATAGATGGCCTAATTATCACACTTTTAACATGTGCAATTATTTGCAGTGTTATTGGTTGGTGTTGTAGCAACAGTTGTTGACTTCTTCAAGGTATCCTTCTCCTAAATCTTGCCTTTGGGTTCATTAGAGAAGAAGGAGGTGGATTTCTTGTAGTCTGGGAAAGAGACTTTGAACTGCTCTTTAAAAGACCCCAGATGGCGCATGAGTTCAGGGACCATTCTTGCACCATAGATTCCAGATTTGATGGCAATATAAAGCTCTCTATTGCGACGTACATAGTTAAGAAGTGCTCTTTTTACGTCAATAAAAGTAGCTGCTCCCATAGAAACGCTCAGAGAGCCCCATTAGGCTTTCCCCCTTCTTGATTTTCCTTCTGTAAACTCCATTTTACAGCAAAATAGAGCTTTCTTTCTACCAAACTCAGAAATAAGGGCCCTGGACACATTCTTGTAGGCCCATCCTTGTTCTGGCAGTCTTGGTATTATTATTGTCTGAGTTTCCAAATCTAGACAGTTAAAGGTAGCAGTATTCTTCATGGCATTGTCTGCACCAAACATTGAGTTATTGTATAGGCAGAGAAACATGTGAACATTTGCTTTCTTGTCAAATTTGGGCAGATTTATTGGCTTAAAGTTCTGAATCACAGAAGAAGTGCTAAAGTTGTAGCTTCTTCTGGGCGGAGGCAAGGTATTCCTCTGGGTCAAGGCGCAGAATTGCGCTTCAGAAGCTGCCTCCCTAGTGTTGTTGCTGGTCCTGGAAGTTGAAGCAGCGGCCCCAGGTAAAGGTGTCTCTCTACTATCCAATACTAGTTCAGCGTTGTAGACCTTCTGCATTATCTGGTCTATATTGTCCTTGTTGCTTTGATAGCTATGAAAAGAGCAATGATCTTCTGACATTGCCTGGCTATTGGTGGATAAGACACTTTGGCTTCTTCTAGTAGTCATCTGTGGCTCTGGCTCCAACACAGTCTGGCGTGGGTACATCTGGGGTAGCTGCTTAATTTGGCCTTGTAGTAGCAGAATATTGCTGCATTGCAATTTTACCTCTTGAGCCAGATCCTTAATTGTACAATTGGCTATGTGTAATTTGTCTTCAAGTTTCTCAATACAAGATTCCTGTTTATCAAATATCACACTGTTCTTTTCCTGCGTAGACCAGTGGCTATTACCTAATCTTTCCAGATTGTTGTGGTATCTTCTGGGAAATCATGGCTATGGTCAATCAGCTTTACAAGCTTAGGGAATTCCATGTAGAAGTGGCTACAATCAGAAATGGATTGTCAAAGGCCTTTGTCAATCTTGATAACATGTTTGGACAACTCCTCCATGTCCTGTTGGACAATGGCATAACTTCCTTATTAGATTCTGTAAAAGGCCCATCCTCAATCATTCTTACTGAACAACAGAGCAACTCAACCTCACTGCATAGATAGCAAAAAGTAGCTTCTGCCCCTTTGACGTGGTGGGTCACTGTACCAAGCCAATTGTTATCCAGTCCTTTGGTTTCTAGCATAGTTCCAACCATTGTGCCACATAGTTAGTCAGGCATTTCTCTAGCTGTGAAGACTAATTTTTAGTGTAGTTCTGTTGTCCAGCAAAACTATTTAACTGATGGCTTATGTTAGTATTGAGCTTACTAGCTCATTGTAAAGGCATTGTAGGAATGCTTGCTTATTATTTATCAAGTTTCCCTGATGTGATATGAGGGAAAGTTGATAGCCCAAGTGGATACAATTGTGACAAATAGCAGGGTGTGCAAATCTATGGATGTACTCCTTTGCTTGCTCAATTGTTTTCATCTGTAAACAAAGCTGGTTAGTAGTGTTCCCTGTAAAGTTTGGAATTTCTCCTTTGCTGTTGTACCATATGATGGCAGTACCCCCAGCTTCTTGTGCCTTTCCTGTTTTAGTAAGCACCACAGTCCATGCTGCATATGGCTTGCTCCAGCAGCTGCTGGGTAAGCTCTGCTTTTCCATCCACTTCTAGTGGGATTGGGACGTCAAGGTGCAAGGAGGAGTGGTCTTCAATCTGGCAGGGGTGCTGCACGTCAGTCACAAATTGACCAAACACAACAAATTTGCTAGGTAGACCATCCCTTGTACCAACAAGGTGATTGATCTCGTAAAAAGCCCATTGGGGTGGTCTTAAGATGGCGGAAAAGCTTGGAGAAGGTTGTCTCCATCACCTCCTCATTCAAAAGATGAGTCCCCAGAAGGGCAACATGTAGCATTGGACTGTTGCATGCTTGAGTGAGCACCAAATATTGTAACTTCAGCTATGGTGTGGTGGTGTACTGTATACACTTAACTCAATTAAGACCTATTTATTATTAAAGACTAAGATAAGATAGTTCTTAAGCTTAATGTGTATAATAAAAGTATAAGTAATGTAATTTTAATTCTTTATTCATAAATCAAGGAGAAAGTTATATAATTATTGAGGTATTAATAGGAGCTGCAGAGTGCCAGGTTCCTCTGTTCTACAGCCAGGTTCCTCTGTTGGCTTATACCACTATTAACCTAATGATCAGATGATCATTGGTTAATATGACTTCAAGTGAAACTTAGTTGATCAATGGACTACTTATCATCCAGTGCAGAGTACCATTGCTCCCTTGCTCACCAAGCAAATGGATCAATGTACGTTACATTTAAGACTATTTTAACCAATTACTTAATGACAGGCATTTCATGCTTGGCAAACTTAAGTTTGAGCAAAAGAGCAAGTGGTAAGACAAAAAATAGAATCTGAAGCTGCTGGTGTAAAAAAAAGCAAAAAGCAAAAGGTAATAGATTCCGACTAGTTAATATTAACCCTGGCGTAAAGGTACTGGGTTTGAGAATTGTCTGTTGAATAAGATAACTTTGAGGAAAGAAACTAACCATTAATTTAGGTTAAATTAAACTGTAAAGAGGAGGAATAAAATTAATGTTTCTGGGGAGTACTTGCTGTTGTTTGGGACCCAAAGAATAAAGAAAAAACCCAATGTTGATGGTTCTGATAAATAATAGCAGCATAAAATAAGAGAATCCTGAAAATTCATTTGCCCAGGGCTCCCAGTTCAGCCTGCCCTTCATTTAGTAATTTGGGGTTCCCAATTGGGAACCCTTTTTTACTCAAGTTCCCCAGCCTCAGAAATTCCTGTCAAGCCATTCTAAAAATGGTAGCCAAACTGGAACTGACTCCATGACACCTGCAGCCAGCTCTGCCAGAACCAATGACCAGGGAAGCAAGATGGCCACAGCAGGCCAAGCAGCTGTTCTGAAGATCCAAAAATGATGACAAAAAAGCCAACATGCAAACGGAATTTGAGATGCCAAACCTTGCCACCCAGATAGCACAAGAAGTAAGCCCAGAGGCACTTGTATGTGAATGACTATATAAGCCAGAAGCATTAGAGAAATTCTATTGTCATTCTTACCAATAAGTTATTAGAACTTTTGGTTTACCAATATAATTCCATCCATATTTCTGATACTCTTCCATCTGCAACTACCTAAGCACAGTACTTACCCTCAGGGATTGAACGCAAGCACCAGCTGACAAACAAAGTGTTTGATTACTACCGCCCCCAACTCTCTGTTTGGTCCTGTGCACTTCACTGGTATCCCACAACCCTGACCACAAACTCTGGACCTCAGAAGACTTGCAGTGATACACTTGCCCAGATGCTCCCAAGGACCCCTATCAAGTAATCTGTGACAGCAAAGAAAGCATTATATCCCTTTGATATTCAATGGGAAATACAACAATCCTATCACCTACTTAGTCCCAATCAAACCACCCTGACACCCAAACCAACCATCTCAACCACCCACTTCTGATTCTACTGGCCAGAATAGTCAATTCCCAGGAGTGCTATACCTGGCACTCACGGGGTTGATTGATTCTGCCTTGCCAGCATGGACAAGGGCTCTGGCTGGGAGGCCCTCTCCTACCTGGTAAGGTTAGGTCCCATCCTCTGGTGAGCCATGCCTGTACCTGCATCTGCCCCTCCCCTCACCTGAGGGGTGTCACAGAATCCTGGTATCCCAACAACATGTATGATACCTAGCTATTTAAAATAAGCCTGAGATCTGAAACATAAATTATAAAAACATTGCTCTGGAGATTAAATATGACTTAAAATCTTGAAATGGGAGGAAATTATCTCAGGTATTCTAAAACAAGCGTTGTAAAACCAAAATCAACTAATTAAGAAATAAACATCTAAAATTGGGATATTGGGTGGGGAAGCTCTAATTAAGTATCCATATTCAAATAAAGAAAAAGTTAAAACCAGGGAGTCACTTAATTGAAAGTTGTTGTGTTTTATTAAATTTTGAAATGGAGCAAACACAACAGCAGAGTAAAAAATCCACCTGTTATTGTGCTGAAGTTATGGTCACCCTCCATGGATCAAAGAGCAAGGTTAAGTAGCATAGAAGGTGCCTACTCAGGAAAAGACAGGAGAAAAAAGTTTCAATACTGACACTGCACTGACACAGCTGGTTCAAGTTTCAGGCTGCTGGGTGCAGAGCATCAATCCTTGGGTCTCCAAGCTGATTTGAGCCCCACAAAGTTCCCTCTGTCAAGAGAGTTAAAGCAAGGAGATTGAACTTACTTTGTTTGTATTTGTAGCCCTGTCTACTGCCAGGAGTTGGTCTTTCAACCCCCATGATAAAGAATGTTAAGCCTGTACAGCCCTGCTTCTGATCTCTCTACATTATTGATGGCAACCAGGAAGGGGATGTTGTAAGGTCTGAGGCTCTGAGTTAAGTTATTATAGACTAAGGTCTTCAAACCAATAATTTTGATGTTGGTCAAATATAAAAAGGTTGGCAAAGTTTGCAATAATAACTGAAATAAAGCTCCTAAAGTTTATAGGAAGTAAAATATGGACTGAGGCAATTGATGAGACCTAAGAAATTAGAAATGGAGTCCAGTCTTATTTAAAAAGACTGGGTTAAAAATTCTACCTCTAAGTCTGGATAATTATTACTATCTACTGGAGGAATAAAACTATCAACAACCTAATTCTAGTCTCAATATAAAGGTTAGAATAATGATGGTAAGGGTAGTTAAGGAGTTGTGAGATTAGACTGATTGATCACAAATAATCAGGCTAATCATTGCACATAGATCTTTATCAGTTACACACTTTATTGACATCATTAGATTCATCTTCTAACTAAGTGTAGTAATTATACGCTGTGTAAAAACTATATCTATTATAATAGATAGCACTTATACATATAGTGTTAGATTCTTATAATAGATGCAACAATTATACGCCGCATTATCCTTGATTATCGTTCCTATATATAGTGATTATTGCACTGGAATTACCTGGTTTTATTCATATTAGTCATGTATTACATATATATTATTAAATATATTATTAATATGATTTTACCTGTAAATATTATAAATATCAGTTTCATACCACTCATTCCACCCTACTGGACGATTTTATCAAATCGTCCACACCTTAAATCAGACAGTATATAGGTATATAATAGTAGTCTATTTTTCTAAAACAAATATCAAATTTGGATCAACTTTATTACAAAATTTATAATTGGATTATATACCAGCTCAAATTCAAATAAACTATAAAGCAGATAAATCTTTGAATTAAATATTAAATTTAATTCTTTATCATACAAATTATAATCCCAAATTAACCTATCTTGCCTTCTTAATAAAGCTTGCAACCAGAAAAAGGATCACTGATTAAGCCCTACAAATGGAATACTGGAATTCTACCTTCAATGTTTGAAGGGACAGATTAAGGACCATTTATAAGCATCAACTAAATACGGCGTAGTTTCCCAGCGCAATAATATGTGTGTAGATAACCAATCAATAAATGACATTAGGCTAGCTCAAGAAGAGTGTAGGCTGTAGCTGAAGTGCCATGTACGCCTGCTAAGGCCAGTGGCAACACACATGCCAAGGACAGCCAATCAGGATAGATGCAGCCAGCAAAGATGGAGCTATTGCAAAGGTAGCCACTGAGAACTGTCTGAAAGGACAAGGACAAGGGTTGTTTCAGTATATATTGATACAGACTCCTGAAAGGATGACAACAAGTTCTTAGT